>QYTT01078976.1:0-15868 GCA_006980735.1 Dasypogon diadema | reverse complement strand
TCCATTTTTGAAGCAGGTTAAAATTACTTTTAGCTGCACCTTGACATTACGTGACCATATTAAGGTAATAGCTGGGAAGATCTTCGGATTTTCGGAAGATGATGGCTTTCTTGTCGTGATTTAACAATAACAATAACAATAACAAATAAATTGTGTTCGTTTTGTGTTCCGTCTGCGTCGCTTTACAAAATCAAATGTCTTGGTAGGAATGGTTAATTGTAATCTAGTGTGTAGGTTGTTTATCTCCTTAGGTAAGATTTTATTACTGTTGTTACCATTATAAATATCGTTATTAATCTGCTTCCGCATTGCTCCCCTTAAATTAGCATTTATTAATTTTTATAGTGTACACTGTAAGGCTAGGCCTTAGTACAAATTTTTGAATAAATTACCGATAATGATAATGACAAATGTGGACAAAACTTACGTTAGGATAACTTTTAAGCACGTGCTGTGCTGACTTACAAAAGAACTTTAAGATAAAATTATATGATAAACTAAATACAATATTAGAAAGCTCTATTAATATAGCGCCGGCATGAACGTGTTAACAACGCCCTCTACTTATCTCGAGTTTGCTTAAAAGGAGAAAAACAGAAGAAGAAAAATTAACTCTGTACTCCATGGATTGCAACCGTTCTTTTGAACTTTAATAACTCCGTTGCCCCAAAACAACACAACTTTTGTTAATCCCTAAAGACCTTACCTAGTGATTTCAACGTCCCCAACAGGTAGACGGCTAAATCGTGGTCGATCTTCAAGAGTCGAATTACCACTATTAAAACGATGAAACCAAACTCTTATGCACAACGCCTTGCCTTCGCTTTCAGTTTCATACATTTTCTCGAACTTTTGAGATTCGAATTTTTATTTTTAATAATGTCCTAAAAGAACACGAATTTCATGTTTTTCACACTATACACTGCTATAATCGAATTGGGGTAAAAACTTTTTTCGAATTGGTGTAATAACCTAACTGAAAGATATTCGAAATTTCAGCCTAAGTACCCTCTAATTGAACAGCTATAGTCTGGTTTTCCTAATAAGAATATTATCTTTTTGCCTTGACCTGTTATTCCGCAAATGGCATCATTATTTCAATAGCTCCAAAATTTCTTGGCATTAAACTAGTTAAAAAAATAAAAAATAAACGAATTCCCAAACTAAATCCGAGTCCAGTTATTTCAAAAGAAAATTTTCCGAAACAGAATTAATTTTATAGTGCGCAGTGAAAAAAAAGCAGATAAGTGGAAAAGTAAAAAAAAAGGGAATACGGCGGAAAAAGGGAACCTACCTGGCCATAAGGGAAGACTTTTTTTGGGGAGAAAAACGTGGTTTCCCCGTGAAGCTTAAAGGAAAATGGAAGGAAACCTCTGAAGTTAATAGAGGCTCATAAAGGAGTTGTGTACAAAAGGAAAAAAAGGAAAAAATAAAAAAAGATTATTTCTAATATCCTCCCACAGTCAAAGTCGGGGCTTCTCGCAAGGTGAAATTGAGGGTAGAACAGACTTAGAACAGGGGTTCAGCGGTTAATCGCGAGAACGAGGATCTTCGGCCCGTACGAAATCCGGGGACCTAAGAATTTCAGGATCACGCTGGGAGAAACAGATCGGAGGCCGCGAGTGTTTGATTGTGCGGGAAATTTTCCGGAAAATTGGTCATTGGATAACCTTCTAAAGCCGGTTAATTAAAGGATAAATCCCTAATCTTGTTTCCTATGCAATCGTAACCTCAAGAGTCTCTTAATTAAAGGGGGTGTGAAAAGTGAATTTTGGAAGGTGTTCTTGTACTTATACCTAAGAAATCTACGAGGGATAACACGAAGATAAGAGAAGAATGAAGGGTCCAGAACTCTAGCTATTTAAGGTATTATAAATGTTTTTTTATTAGTTAACCTTGCACCATAAAATATAATTTAATGTCAAGAATTTATAAAGTGCACACAGGTGGAGACAAATCCGCATTTGGACTAACCGGGGAGTCTTAACTATTATATTCTTAATTATTCTTAATTACAAAATTTTATTGATATCTTTCCTATATTTTTTGCTATATATTTATACCATAACTTCAATTTATATTTGAGAAAGTGAACACTAACTGATATTCTTTATATATATTTTCATACGATTTCGTAATTTGAAGTAGTGGTTGAAAAAGATAGAGTTACTTAAAATTCTAATTGTAAAACTTTTTTTTAATGTAACATTTGATGGATTCGTGGGAAAAAAAATCTTTAAAATGATGCTTTAAGTAACTTGTGCCTTGTTCGGTCATGTGATTGATATACCCTCCTCCCCTTGAACACCTCCCCCATAGGATGGGACTAAAGAATTAGCTGATGGGGTGACCAATACGTCCTCAGTTCCTCCCAATGCTCAAGACAATTTTCTTTGTATTATCGTTTCTTACAAGATTCGTTGGTGAGCGATTTTCGTCCGGGGCGAATCAGTCATCACCTGAGGAGGTTGGCTAGAAGACAACCATCCCAGGGAACCTTACGTCCAAAACACCATCGACTACCATTACAGTATTATGTGACGCCGGGGCTTAAGTTAGCTCCCTAATCAAGGTAAAAAAGAAATTTTGTTGGATACATTGTAAGTAGCACTAGAGAGAAGTAGAAAAAAATATATTTCAAATTATCTCATATTATATCGGGATAAGTTCTTCTAAATTCTTATTAATTGTATAACGCTTTACTACTTTGTATAACAAGTCTAAAGTTAGCTTGTTAACGAAGTGAACCGTTTGCATGTATAATATTAATTTGTCTCGATCTCGCACAAATTGCGCGAATTAAAAACAAAAAAAAACTTGTCACTAAAACATTTTAAAAATAATTGTAGGTAATAAACATTCGGACAAAAACGGAATATCTTAAAACTGGACATATTGCTTACCATAAAAACAACTCAATATTTACAACAAGACATTTTCTGAATTTCTAGCAGGTTTTCTTAACCTTATCATTAACTATAATTCACTAGAAAAAAAATTAGACAGACACACCAACATTTATACAATTATGTCTTTGCATATTCAAAGTTGCTTTGATATTTTACCAAAGCGGTAAAAACGGGTTACGCGAACAAACAAATTAATCGATTTCAACAATGTATACAAATTAATGGTTTAAAAGTTCTTCGTTGCTTGTAACTATGTTATTTGCAGTTAATTATGAAAGCTTTCATTGCTTTAGGAAAAAAAAATCTAACGTAGCAATCAAAGTGGTTTCACTCTGACTAAAATTTACGCCTCTAGATTAGACTGTAATATGGGGGGTATGCAATATGTTGTGGAATTTCTTGTCCACTTTCCTTTACTAATTAAAAAAACATGATATTTTTTAATCAGAATATTTGCCATGTCTTTCATTTTTAAATCATGTACAGGGTGACAATTATATTTTTATATAGAAACATTTGTGTGTATTGAAAATACAGTTATACAGTAATATGCATCACCATAAAGCTCCTGAACAGTATCAGTCATCACAATGAATTCCTTTGTAATACCTCTACAAGTAGTACTTAGCATTAATTTTTACTGCTTTATTTATGCGCCTCACACCATCGCTGATGAAACATTTTGGTGTTTAAAATTACAACCTAACAAATGTTACAAGTAATCCACATGGCATGAACTTTTATTATGTTACAAAGTGACTTCACAAGGACAAACCTTGTCAGTAGATCACTAGTATGTATCCAAATAAATTACAGTTCCCATTGCAGGAATCGAACCTGCACCCACATAGGAGAAAATCTGTAGAGTTAAAGCTCAAGCAGCTCAGGTATCAACGTGGGCGACCTAATGAAAAGTTTAGAATGCCAAAAAAAAAGTAGAGAAGAGATACAAATACTTAAATTTTCACGGAAGTAACACATTTCATGAGCTGTACCTTTTCAACAAAAAGCAAAGGTGGAGCAAAAATAGATATAAAGCTCCATCAAAGCTTTAAACTGGCTGAATTAGAAATGTACTGTTTATGGTAACTGAAATTTGAGAAACACTTTTCTTCTCAACATCAACACTCAATCCTACTATATAATCCCATGCCAATAGTTGAACTAGAGTAGGGATGAGATTAAATTTAGCAAGAGATACATATAATGATTTCTTTTGAGTACCAGGGATCAATATTATAAATATTGTTATCCAAATTTGTAGATCAGTTTGGATTTTCCTCATCTGCCACCAAATTAGTGGAAAATTATCTATATACTAGAACACAATTTGTGGAGACAGGTTCGGGTGTTTCTAGTTCGCTGCCGTTAACAAGAGGCGTTCCACAGGGATCTATCAATGGACCCTTATTATTTAGTTTATACGTAAATAATTTGGTAAAGGTAGTAAAACATGCCAATGTTCATTTATACGCGGACGACGTACAGCTTTACCTTAGTTGCCCCCGTGATAAATTCCAGGAACGAATGAACCGTATAAATTCAGATCTAAAAGAAATATCCAAATGGGCTTCGGATAATCAGCTCATTCTGAATCCTAATAAGTCTTCTTCTGTAGTCTTCAGTAGATTTTAGGATAAATTTTCCGATTTGGCCTTTGCGGTAGTAAATGATGTACCTATTCCGTTTGTTGTGAAGGCAAGAAATTTAGTCGTAATACTAAATTCAACTATGACATGCTGTCATCAGATAAATGTGACAATCAGTAAAATATACAGTTCTCTACGACGACTACGGTTGTATTGCCATTTGAAACTCGTTTAAGGCTGGTAAAATCATTGATTTTGCCATTTTTCTTGCATGGCAGCAACATTTTTCCCAAGCTTGTCATAGGAAAATTGAAGTTGCTTTTCATGATTGCATTCGATTTGTTTATGGCTTATAAGACGCTTCGATCATATCTCTAGTTACAAAGATAGTCTAGTTGGATGTTCTCTTGATACTTATCTTACCATCAGGCACTTAACATTTATTCATAAACTTGTCACCACCAAGGAACCCTTGCACTTATATGACCACCTAGAATTTCTTCGATCACCTCGTAAAATATTGTTAAAACTTCCCCGACAACGTACTCTTATTGAACGCCGTTCTTTCTTTGCATGTGCTGTGCGAAAGTGGAATAAGTTACCTTTATGTCTGCAGAGAATTGGCTCGATTAATATTTTTCGTAAATATCTTCGAAAGCATTTTAATGTTTATAGTTAACTATATACTTTGTCACATTGGGCTAGGATCTAGGATTCTTTAGTTAATTTTTTTCATAAATTTTCTTTTTATTTTTTTTTTTAAATTATGTCCTTTTAGAGTTTAGTAGTGATATGAGCTTCTGACTGTTAGTATTGTTGTAGTATAATAGTTTGGTTTTAATGAATTATACCTGCCCCCATCCCTTATTTGTCTATGAAAATTCACCAGATTATTTTCCTTTTTTTTAGTATTATTAATATATATATATATATATATTTTTTTTTTCCAAGTTTAGTATAAGATGTATGCTAGAAAGATTGCTATCTTATGTACATCTCAATGAAAATAAATTGAATTGAATTGAATTGAACTGAATATTATCGACTATTAATGAATAGTAAATGTAAGATGACGAAAGTATCTTTTTATCTTAATAAAACCCATTTTTGACACCAGGGCAAATGTGGTGGACAGTTAAATTAACTGTATTTTTGTCCATACCACCTGTGTGTTTAAACTAATATTCTATCTTCAATTTTTATTATTCTTCCTCGAAAAGAGAGAGAGAGAGATAATTACTTAAGCGGAAGATCGCGGAAAGACAGTTAGTCCCCAAGCTATCTTAATGCATCCGCAATTTCTATTCATACAAAATGCAAATTTAAGAAATCAAAAGGAAAGCGCGATTTTGTCTAGGTTTATTTTCGCTTGCCCATTCATTTCAAGCATTTCAAGCATTTTAACTGGTTACTTGAAGCGGATATGGGAATGACTCATTTACCGGTTGTCTGGTTGGCTGGCAATGGATTATTGATCAATTTTGTGGTCGCTGTATCATCATGGTTATGGTTATTTTACCGCACTATTTATGAGTCGTTGTCGTCATCAAAATTAAAATATCAATACATAATTCGCAAGCAAGCAAACGGAAAAATTCGTCGGCATTTTTAAAATGTTAAGCGATCATCAATATCATCACGGAACAGCTATAATGATAAATTACAGACGCATGTTTATGTGGTATATTCGACGATTATCGCTATATAATTACAGAAAAATGCAAGTGAAAGGAATACTGATCAGATGTTGTGTTGCGTGACAATACTTCATTGTGTTCCATTATAACTCGGCGCGCACACAGAAGAGCTCAACAATTTGACATTCTTCTGTAAGATGCGTGTTTTCGGCTTCTCAGAATTGGAAGAAGTCAACCGGCTTCTCAGCATTGACAGTAACCTGACCGCATTCCACAAATCACAAGCAAGACGTTGAAGTTGGAAATCTATACCGCGAGACAGCCAGCACTAGCACTACACTAATTTTAAGCAACAGAGTTTGCAAGCAAACAATCGTATCGTATCGATACGAGAGATTCTTAAAGTATTGCCGGATTGCCGCATATTTTCGGTTCGATATCCCTTGTCTCTAGAGAGAACTTAAGCAACAGTTTTCGCGCCTTATTTGAAAGAAAAGAGACGCCGTTTCGACGTATCAACGCGACAAGGACAGCGAGAGCGAGCGAGCGAGCGAGCGAGACAGACCACACCACAGCAAACCACATAAAGCGAACCAAGAGTGAAGAATGATTATAATAAAAATCGAGCTGCAGTTCTGATATTTCTGGAATTTTGTTTTGATGTTTTTGGAAACTTGTGAGATTAAAACTCCACTGACTGTCGCTATCGATAGCACCCCGCGCTTAGCTTCTTACAACAAGCCTTGAACGCGATTTCCCCTACGTGTAGATGTAGAAAGGTAATATGATGATGATTGTTTGGAATTTGCACAGAAATTGTTGATCAGTTTCGTGATAAACGAGTGAAGATCTTTTGTTTGCTTCGCCGGAATATTGGTCAACTCATAATGAATTTTTTTTCTTGCAGCAAACTGTGTTTGGGAATTAATTATCATTTATTAGATGAATTTTGAATTCGAAATTTCATTGATTTTTTGCTTCATTCAATATTTTCTCTCATTTTCTATTGGGGAGGTAAGGAATTTGAGATTCACGACGATCAAATGAAATTATCCAAATGGAAAATTTCTGACTGAAAAATATGTTAGTAGTAAATGAATACAACAGAGTTTATGGAATTACGCGATTGGGGATTAATTATATCGTGACGATTTCACCTTCGATACTGAATGCCGACATTCATTAATTAAAAACTGCCAATAAGCGTTACTTTCACAATAAAGAGAGATAGCTTATTTTCTTCTTCAATCTAACCTCCAAAGAGACTAATAAAATGAATGAATGAATAAAAATGTTGAATCAGAAGTGCGCTTTGCTGGCAATTCCCTAACACATAACCCAAATTCCCCCAAATTTCAGAAGACCGTATTTAAAAACTCTTTACCGTAATATAAAAACTATCTTTTTATAATGCTATTAGGAAAGTGATACAATTCTTCTGTCTGGAGATAGAAGATATTGCCTACTCCTTTGAATTGCCAGGTAAAATCTGGAAAAGCTAACATTAAGGTCATCGAACAGAAAGATCTATTTAATGCCGAGAAGTTAGATGTTAGATGCAGGAAAAAAGTTAAGAAGGCTAAGATCTACCAATTATAGTGCAGTGCATGCTCATGTGTATTCCACCTTAATTTCGTAATCTGTTCCCTCGCTCTCTCTATGCAGTTTTCTCCAGAAAGAAGGATAAAATCTAAACTTGGATAGAAATAATTCATGACAAATAAGCTTAAAGAAATTCAGAGAGAGTTAGAACTGGCCAAGTACCAAAGAGAAAGTACTTAAGAACAAGTACAAGTACCGAAGGCCTAAGTACTTTAGCGTAAGTACAAGTACCTACCGTATGTATAAAAAGTACTTGCAACTAAGTGCTACTAAAAAATATGAGCACTTTTTTCCAATCTTCGTATGTTGACAGTATTGTAAAAAAGATTATAGGGTTTAGTTAGTATTAATATGTTACAATATAATCTTCCGGGCTCCACGAATGATTTTAGAATGAAATCCGGGAAATACTAGAAAGAGTAAAGGCTTACATTGAGGTGGCTCGCGCTGGATTACATTGAAGGGGTCCTTCGCGGTGAATTGAAAGGCTCGTACAGATATATGTCGGTACTTAATAGATTCAGAAACACTCAAGTGAAATTCTTGGTAGTTAAGTACAAATCTAAGTCCTATTAAGTGCAACTAAATAGAAGTAAGAGTACTTATATTCCAAGTACTGAGTATGGGATTTCAATAGCATTTAAGATAAATCTTAAGTAATGAAAATGTACTTAAGTACTTTCTTATTAAAGTATTTCCCAACTCTGCTCTACGTAAAAATATGCGTTAGTTCATCCTCTGCCGTAATAACGGGTTAAATGAAACCTTAGGCACATTTTTTAAAAAACAACTAACATTATTAATTGAATCTTGCGGCAAATATCAGGAACAAATTCATGTAAATACGTTACTAATCCAACGAGTGGGCTCAATTACTAGATACACATAAATAGGGAGAAAATTGCATCCAATATATCGGAAACTAAAATAAAATCGAAATTCGTACAAATCCACTCTGTCAAAAGTCTTGGAAACACCCAGTGTAATGCACATAAGTCATTTAAACTATAAAAACAAAGGCACCCTTGCTACTTCAAAGAATACGACAAAGTGCCTAAATATGCCGCAGCGATGCAAGAAATAATCTCTAAGACTCATATCAGACTCACACTTGAATATAACTCATACATTTGGGCAGGAGTTAGAAAAATTCCAAGAGAAAGAATTTAAACTCATTGGCAACGAGACGATTACCTCTAAAATCGATTCTCTGGAGTACTAAAGTAACATCGACTGTTTTACACTCTTTTATCGTTACTTTAATGAACATTGCTGAAACGAAATTTCTGGCCTGATTCCGCAAAGATCAATCCCTTGGACCCTTGTTTCTCCCTTTTCCACCCGATATTTATCCTGCTCCACTATCTATTGAACAAAACTTGTTTCCATTTGCTTAAAACTTTAAATTTCCTACTAATACCATCATTAAACCCGATCGTTCAGATCTTCGAGTCGCTCTTGATACAGGAGATATTGGAGTATTAGTCTTATTAGATCTTTTACAAGTATTTGATAGTGTTGTGCATTCAAAGTTACTCTTTAAATTACGTACTAACTATAGATTTTTCTCTTCAGCACTCGACTTTATTAGAAGCTTTCTTACAAACAGATTTCAACAGGTGAGTAATAATGATATTTTTTCACCTTTTCTACCTTTATTACGTGGGGTACCGCAGGGATCAATACTGGGAACTCTTCTCTTTAGCTTAGAAGTTAATGAGCTTTGTGTTATAGTTTATGATGTGCAGTTACAACTTTACGCTGATGACGTGCAATTATATTTAAGCAGGCCTATAAGTTTGATTGAAGATTGCTTTACCAGGATTTACGACAAACTTACAAAAATCTATAAATGATCAGTCGATAACAAACTTTTGCTTAATCCAAAGAAATATCCGTGTATGGTTCTATATAATATTTTTCTCAGCATGGATAACTTCCCTCCTGTTAAGCTTAATAATGTGATATAGCTTTTTGTTTATAGTGTATCTAATCTGGGGATTAAAGTTAACTATCAACTTAGGTGCTGTGATTATATTAAGGCTGCACTTGGTAAAAAATATGGAGGACTGCGAACTGCGGAGGTTATAGGCATATATTCTGAGTTGAATTGAATTGAACTCTATGATGCACACAGCACACTTTAGGCGGAGAGAAATTTTAGGGAAGAAGAGATTGGGAAATTTTAATCTGACAAATGTTGCAAAGTAAACCACAATTTTTGACATGGAATTTTTACTGTGCAACATCCCAGTGGCTTCATGGACTCAGCCACTTCTCGGGTGGTTTTTCAAATTTTGTTAATAGCTAAGTCGAATGCAGTACTGGCAAGCAGCTTAGGAAATCCCATAAGATGACAAGACTGCTTTAGGGATTCGCATCCCAAGACCAGACAGGTTGAGAGGGAAATTTGTATCCGCTTGGTTGAGGAGAAAACACCTCGTTTTTAATAATTTTCTTAGAGGTCCGAAGATTTATAAAAATAGATGCGTATCTAAAATCTAACATGTGTCTATTTATAAACAAGGTAAACACAAAAGTAATGCCATTCTTGAAGTGATATTTTATATTATCCCCACACGTGTACCCAACACTGATTCAAAAGAGCAATAGTAAGGATTTTCAGATTGATTTAAGAGTTCATTTAATTTTAAATTGTTTACGTTTCTATGTTCGAAACATGGCTTGAAATCACATTAAGGAAAACCGGAGCTAAGTAGGTATTCGACTTTTTATCGGAATTTCAGTCGATTCCCACTAACCGGCACGACACGGAACGACACAAACAGGCAACGAAACGACATCGGCTACTTTCATGCACATCTAAAGCCAACGAAAATAAATAGATGCTGTATTGTCGCGAAGAAAACAGTGTCCAAGTGAAGTGAAAATATCGAAATTTACTTAAAAAAAAACTAATCATGTTAAATATGTTATGCCCATAATACTTAGCAATAACACGTACGAGTTCTATTAACTTTTCTGAAACCATATTTTTCGTTTTCTCTACCAACTATCAACGAGAGATGGGGGTCTGAATTCTCTATAATATACACCACTGGTTGGGCCGGTGCCGTTTCGTGTCGTTGTCGTTGCCTATTAGTGGGAATCAACTACTCCATTCCCTAAAAAAAATATTTTGCCGAATCGTTTCGTGTCGTAACTGTAAATTGACCTTAAATTCATCATTCACACTACAGATGTCATTTCATGTATCTTTGGATCCGACAGAGTTTGGGTAAGTTAGAAGCCATGTTGTAATATTTTTGTTAGTACAAAGCAATTTTTTTTAGCGTATCAACAGGAATAAAATGAAAGAAGCTGTTTTAACCGTCAATATCTCAGATTATTTTCTTCCTAACTTACAAATAATAAATGAATAGGAAAATAATCTATTATAATTCCAATTTTGTGGTATTTTTAAAACTCTTAATTCGGCGGTCAAACTTTTTTTTTAATTTCAGCACTGAAATGAAGCAACTAATACCAAACTGCTCATTGCACGCTTGTAGCCGAAAGTTTGTATTTTTTTGTTATTGAAACCGCCAAAGGAAAAATAGTGCTCATTTTTCTCATTTTTAAATTTAAAGTTTCTAAATATGGCACTTTTTACTGATCTGCTTTATTATATGTTTTACTAAGATGAAATTGTTATGAGCATTTTGCCATTAAGTCTCTATGCTGATTTTTTTTTATTTATTAAATACCCTCTTAATTGAAGTTTTTATTAAATATTTCAGTCTTAATGCGTCTTAAGAAGGGCATACCCACATTATACTAGATGAAAAATATAAAGCGGACAAATCCAATGCGTAAAAATAAATATGTATGTATTTATCGTGGATAAAATTATGAGTGGTATTTTATTATCATTCTTGTATTTAAAAATGGCTTCTATATAGCGTCATGAAAAATGGCAAAGTGTACTGATGTGACTATATACAGAGAAAAAAGCCGTACGTAGTATATATTATGCATGGGATGAATTCACCAACAAAGATTTACAAAAATCTTTGGCAGCAGTTACTAAGAAAATTACGACTTATCAACGAAATCACAGCAAGAAAAAATTGTAAAAATGTTTACAAACAACATTTCTTGTTTTATTATTATTCAAAGAAATTCGATATAAACAAATATAAGAGATGGCGAAGCGTTTAGAAAATGAGCATCACTTCTCTACGGGGAATAATAACATTGACTTCAATCAAAAAGCCGTAAGAGAGCAGATAACCGAATAGAGTAGACTAGTAGAGGCTCGATTCGTCGTCTTCATGCTATTTTGTACTAGGCTTATGTACACATTTTCTGTACTTTAATTTCGGGGAAATAAATTTGAGTGCGTAGATATGGTTTATTTTCAGTTCATAAATTAGAATGAGTCATGCTGCTCGTGCTGAGACATATTTTGCTGCTTTTGCAAATTTTTCAGTTCGACTCAATTGCTTTGTATTGTAGATATAATTTCAAGTTTATAATAAAAAATAATATGAGATAACTACTATTTATCCGAAAAATAACGATAAGTGAAACAAATAAAAAAACCGCAGGGTGTAATACCCACTTAAAACTCTCTCATGGCAAATGCAATTTAACACGTAATTCCCTCACGAAAGCCTTTATGCTAGCATTCAACGTGTTAAGAGGCTACTCTTGGGAACTGGGAGAGGAAGAAGTATAAAATTGAAAAATGGATTTCTACAGAATGTTAAGAGTAAGCGAATAAAAAACAAATTGGCGTAATCAAGTATTTCTAAGGCATTAGGGAAGAGGATTAGGCATACTGATTTTAGGAACTACACTTGATGGAGGTATATCTCGAAAGAGGAATGTACAATTTGATCTAACTAATTACACTTTTGCATTACTTTTGATATAATATAATGCATGTAGTAATGGCTTATATAGAACAAATTATATCAAATAGTATCTATCTATCTTTTAAAGCTATGAAATATTCCTCAATTCGATAATTATTTCTAAGAGCAATACTTTAAATAATTTCCTGCTGGGCAACTACTTCTTACTGAACACTCATATCAAGATAAGTCGATTTTCTGTACATGCATAGAAAGAACCTTTCAGAATTTTTCAACATCTGTTCTACTAATAAATAATATAATAAAAATGTTTTCCTGTAAATTAATTATTAGTAAACAATGTAATTCTAAATTTCTCCAGTTTTTAGGAGATTCGGGTGTGTGAGGTTGATAAAAAAAATAAAAATAAAAATCGTTAAATGAAATCTAGCATTTATAAAGGATATACGGATATATCCTGATAAACGTTTGTTCCGAGATCCCTCCTCTTAAATCACACCTTCACCTTTATATTTTATAAATTGGAAATTTGTCGTCTGTAGATAGAGGTGCTCTTACTTCAAATAACCCAAGTCCTGTAAAGAACATCGCAGGACAATGATGTGGAACTTGTTGAAAATTTTAGTATTCAAACGGTATCCAAAAACTACCCAATCCACCCTCACATGAGAATTAGATACCCTTTCTAAAATTAGAATGAAAAGTTCCACATTTTATCCTCCGTCCTGCAAAATTATCCCTAAAAAAAAGAGAACTTAGTGCAGCAGGAGATGTTCTACGTATCCACAGTTCTCAATGATACAGGTCCCCGCTCGTGAGATCCGCAGAATCTTTAATTAATGGTAAGATGATTTATATTGTCCCTACTGCTTCACAGCCACAGGACAAAGTTATTCTTCCTCATAATTAATCCCTGGTCAACTGGTCTGGAGTAGACCAGATCCTCAAAGTGGTCCCAGAAATCAAAGTTCATAGAATTGAGTTCATGCAAGTAAAGCTCCCTTCTGCCGCCGCGGATAAGAGTTTAATTTGAAACGTCTTAGGAATGTACACAAAAGAGATCCTCTTCAGGACTGCCAAATTACTCATATTAATATATATATATACACAGACAAAAAGTAAAATATTCTAATACTGCTACACAGCTATATTTGTTTTTGAAATGGTTTCAATTGAATTTGAAAGGGTTGTTATTGTATTTAAAAAAGTTATAATTGACATTGAAAGGGTTGTTAATAAATAGAAATAGTTGCAATCAGAAATTGAAATAGTTGTTATTGAATTTGAAAAAGTTGTTGCATTTTTGAAAAAGTTGCAAGTGATTTTGATCTGGTTGGGTACGGTTTTGAACTGGTTTCACATGGTTTTGAAATGGTTGCACATGGTTTTGAAATGGTTGCATTCGGTGTTGATTTGGTTGCTTTTGAAGTGTAAATGCTATTATAAAGAGTTAGTCGTGAATGCCGAAATTTCCACAAAAATATATTGAAAAAAGGTATTTAAATTGAAAATTCATCTAATACAGAACTATTTCCAAATTTGAGAAAAGTGTTTGTATTGATGCTGAGTTTGCCTTTTTCAAAAGCGTCCGTTAAATACATTTTTAGTCATTTTCATAAAATTAAGACTTCTAAACGAATTAAGACTGAAACTATTTGTTCGGTATTAAGTACATACTAAAGATTGTAGTAGGAATAGTAGTAGTAGTAGTAGTAGTAGATGGAATACTTTCAGTTGAGGCAACTCGACAGATGCTCTATAGTGTAATTACTGGAAATGTGACTAATGTAAACAGTATTTTTTTTATTAATCCATGTTAAGTGGGCAAAAATTTTTTATAGTTATCTTCTTATGTTTTTTAAATAATTTGTTATGTTTGTTTTTGGCTTTCTATTATGTTATATACACAACTCAAATAAATGCTGTAATAAACGATTTTCTAGTTTGCATGATAGCGGGAAAAAAGTCTGAAATCAGAATAATTTGATGTGACCATCGAGATTTTCAAAAATATTAATTGGGAACCCTGCAGTCTGATCATTTTTATTTTTGCACTATAGTTAGTTCCCCTAAGAGAATCAATTTTGGGCTTTCACGAGTGTAGAATAATACGAAATGATCTAAGATTGAAGAGGATTGGTCAAAAGTTTTCAATACTATGGTTAACAATTTTAAAGATAGGGAGCAAGAAAAAATAATAATAAAACACTATACATCTTCCTCGTCTGGTTGCGATAAAATTCCGAAAAAACTGGAGTACCTACAAGTTATGAAGCGAAACCCATGTTGATTAACGATGAAATGTCACCTATATGATACAGAAATAGACAATAGCAATCAAAAATTAACCATAATACTGGATCTAAGCTGTTCAAATATCTTTGAAATATGCTTTGTGTTCTGACTTAACCGTTGGACGGTTAGATATAGCAGAAAAGAAGAGATGAAAAGTTTATATGAGCGGTCAAAACACTGGCAAAATAAAATGATATTAAAAGAAATTAAATTTTTTTGTTCCTAATCACTTATGCGAATTTTACGATTATCCAAGCTAAGTTCGGTGCACCATAGTGTGGGCAATCAGCGGTCTGTGATATCCCTTATTATCAATAATTTCTTTCTTATATCTCTGCCATGGGCACGTCATAAGCCACAGATTCTGTTGGTCTAAACATTTTGAGGAAATTAATTTTAAGGATTTCTTGTTATTGCTTTCATAAAAGCTAACACAATTTACAATTACAATTTTATCAAAGTGGAGGAGAGAGAAGTAAGAAAAAACGAATCAGAGGAAGATGTAGAGCAAAGAAAATTTAATGAAAAAATGTCAAGAAAAAAGTAATAGCCTCAAATTATATTGCAGTGTTACAATGTTGATACAAAAAGGTAAGACGACTGGAAAAATGTGTATCTCAAACAGACCCGGCATATAACACCAATTGATTTTAATGTCAGGAAGTAGACTGCAGAAGTTGTCTTCATGACAACGCCAACAATTGTGAATATAAACCAGCAAACTTTTCAGACTCCAAGGAAGAAATTGTTTACAGCATTTTTATTTTCCTCTTCACAGGATAACACAAGGTCATTGGGAGATATATAAAAGTGTAGGGATGAATACACACCCTAGATCGAACTGTGTGGCCGAAGAATATTGAATGTAAGGAAAACTTATTTTTCCACTGGAAATGACTGATATACATCACATTAAAGAGGTGCAATCAGTTACTGTAGCACGTAAGTATCTAGATATTAATAGTTCGTGCGATGCTTTTAAAGGATTAATATGGCATATTTCGAGGTGTAGAATA
>QYTT01078975.1:14388-25456 GCA_006980735.1 Dasypogon diadema | reverse complement strand
TTCTAATTTTCCATTTTAATTGGATTTTAGTGTTAGGACGTTTTTTTGAAATTGCTTTCAATTGACGACAAGCGTTTAACGTTGATTAATGTAATTCCTTAGAGCTGACGGCTAAAACACTTTATTTGCGTGAATACACATAAATTGAACAATTAAACGGGTTCACCATTTCAATTGAACGATCTGTTCATTTTCAAGTCGAGACAAGTGATTGAGGTTTATTGGCTGGCGAAGTGAGCTGGAATTGGAGAGGATTCGGAGAATGGTTATCAGCAAGGAGTAAAGAGTAATAACCGACATAATTAACTGATATCATCGCACGCAATCGTATTTTTTAGTTGTACAATTATCAGACAGAAAAACTATAAATTACTGCGAAATTAAGGAGTTATGTCTGATAATATCGCATTCGGATGTGCTTGAGAAATTGAAAATTAACTGTGCAACTTCCGCAAACTGTTAGAAAATCCACATAAAAACATATTGAAATTGCTGCATATCTGGCTCGAAGGACCAGCAAAGATTCTGGAGATATGTGTTGCCTAGCTTCATTACATTACTAGATTATAAATTCGATGAATACAATTTTAGTATGTCCCAGAAATCTTTTAAACGGATATCTTGCAATTCAAACTGAACCAAATTGAATTAAATTTTGAAGAACACTTGAAAAATGTCCACGTGAATAGAAAATTTCTTTCTAGATGAAAAGAAAGTGTTTCGATCACAGCAAGTCAACTTGATCATCGTCAGTGCGCCGATCGACTTGCCTGGCACAGACACTACAACGAGTAGTCACAAATTTTCTATTACTTTGAATAATTTCACAAGGAAATTATTACAAATCACATGAGGGTGAATTATTAGTTCAAATTCCTCATGAAAATTGATCATGTCAATTGTTTTTGCATTTAGTGCAATTCAACACCAGATGGAGTCACTTGGTGGACATAAACATTCAAATTGAATTAAATTTTGAAGTGAAATTCACTTCGAAGAACACTTGAGTGTGTTTGAGTGAATTTCACTTCAAAATTTAATTCAATTTGAATGTTTATGTCCACCAAGTGACTCCATCTGGTGTTGAATTGCACTAAATGCTCAAACTGAACCGTTTACTGCAAAAAATTCTAAAGTTCGTTTTGCTTTTGGGGCCTTCCTGTCGGTATTTCAGGAGATCTTTCATCTTGCTCGTTGGCGGACCAATGTATCTCTGCCCACTAAACCCTTTCGCAGGGAATCAGCTCGTCGTAAGCAAGGTTTGACTTCTCACCCGGCTTCAGGTGATTGATAGCGATTCTCTCCTACCGAAATCATCAGTCTGCTAGCACAGCCTCATCGCCTTCTTCAACTGATACTGGCACGTCTTAAACCCGCGTGCCTGAGAAATTGAACCCTATTGCTTTGAGGTCTGTGAGGCGCCCGCGCTGGGTTTTCGTCTTCAGAGTTAACTCCGATACCACTGAGTTTTTATAAGAATTCTTTGCATTTGGCAAAATCTTTGATTCGGCTTGAAGGACCAAATTATAATTATCTATTAAACAGAGGTCAAATGACATATTTTAAATTTTGTAAGGTAGAGGACAGAAGACAACGACATGAGCAACAGCAAGCATATAAAAAGTCACTTAAACCTCACGACCAGCAACTATAAAAATCTATCAAGAATTTTATGATCTTTAAGCACCAAAAACCTCTTCGTTCGCCTTCAAACAACCCTACCAAATTTCTTTCGTAGTTATCTTCAAATATCTACAAATTTATCACACTTCAACTCCATTGAATCAATAAGAAATTCTTTCGAATTCTAAGCTCCTTTCGTTCCCCTGCGCCACGCTTCTTCTTTTTTCCCCATCAAATTTTTCTGCTTGATTGAACTTCGTTTACCCAAAAGGAAGACGGACTAAAGTCAGAAAGCTTTTAATCCACTAAAACAGATAAGGAGAAGCTTACACATGTGAGCCCCCACTTCATAAATAGTTAAACGATAGTCAAGCTGACAGATATCTATTACCACCGTCGCTGCCGAGACGACAGGCTACCACACGTTCATCTGTAACTTTCTTGCTACAAATTCCTTGTGCTTAATATCTCCTCACCACCATTCCACTTGCCTTTGAAATTTTGAGATAAAATTTTAATTCGAGAATTCCTCACTGGCAAGTTACACGCCATCCTCTTTATCTTGGGTGTGTTTATTGATTTGATGGTGTTGCCTGCTCGCTACCCAGTCCCAATACGCTCGGCTCTCCTCCCCCTATCCTGGCCCAACATCATCGTATCTATTCTACTGTCTTGGCATATTTACATCCCTTGGTCTCGTTTTGGGGGTTTTCAGGGTGTGGAAGTATTTTTAGGTTGAATTCCTCTTAGGACATCAACTGCTCTACTTAGGTATCTCACTGTTTCCACGTGTATTTATATAGGAGCGCAGGTTACATTTTCGGGCAGATTATGTGCTTACTGTTGCTGTGCCATGGAGGGATCCTCGTCCAAAGAATGAAATCGGCAGAAGTCATCTCTTTGATGGGTTATTACCGTGAAATATTACGGACAAAGTGCGTTATCCAAGGGATATGGGCATTTGAAGGACGTTTTCAGAGTTTAAAAATGGGATTTATGCGATGGGTTTAACTTAATTTGAAAAGAGCGTAGAGCGAGACGAGGTTTTGAGTTGATATCATCGGATTTTGAGGGGATTTTTTTGTTGTTTTTTTTCTCTCATTTTTCTATTATTATTGTGTTGGTAACAAGTTGATAGGATAATTGTTTTAGGATTTAAAAGAGGCAACCCCAATGGACCTCTATTTAGACAAATAGATAATCCGATTTAGACCAAAATTTCATTATAATGTAGAATAAATCAATGGTATACAAACAGAGAAATATTAATTTACACTCTATTTTTGGTAGGTTTTTTAAGTAAGAGGTTATCAGTAACTGTGGATTAGTTCGAATAGTTTTAGACGAGTAATACAATATAATTAGACGAAATTGAAGAAATAAGGATCAATAGCTCCCGCACTTAAGACTCGAAATACATACCTTTGAGAGCAGGACTATGAATTGTGCTGACCGGCAGATATTGAAAAAGCAAAGAATCACTCCGCAATTAGTTGTTAGAAACTCTTGAAATGTATTGGCAATATTATGGATCAATTTTCTTAATTGGTCTAAATAACTTTTTGATAAGAAAAGAGAACTTCAATAATACACTGTGATTTTTCGTGCCCAAAAGAATCTCTAAAATCAAAGGTTACCAAGAACAAAACGAAATTTAAATAAGCCCATCTCCGGAAAATTTTAAATTACAACTTTTAACCCTTTCTGGATACCCAACTCAAAGAAATATCGCGTGAGTAATTCTCAAGAAGATGACTTCAACAAAATGTCTACTCTCTACCAAGCTCAACAACTCTATCTCTATTCATTGAATGTGTCTTTAAAAGACGAAGGAAAGATGCAAGGGACCAGAAAAATTGTAGATTACACTTCCATTCACCACTATTGAATTGAGGATTCAAATAAACCACTACTCTCTCACTCTTCTAGTCTTTATGCGTAATGAAGATAACTTTGGCCAGGATAAAAAAAAAAACGCTTACCAGGGGAGTAGAGTAGTTCAGGGATAAAGGAGCTTCGGGTTAACTGCAATGGAAAATCTTTTGAGCTTTATAGGTTCTCATTTTACTACGTCAATAGTTTGAATGGGAAGGGATGTTTGGCATATTTTACTTTTCTTCCGGCTTTTCCGGTTTTTGAAAATTATTTTCATCGCTCCATTTTCTTTCTCGCTCTCTCTCCCTCTCTGTCCCTGGGCTCAAATGTTTGGAATGAGTACTATACAACAAATGGTTCAGGTCATCTTTAGTTTTTCAATTAAGCTTTTCATATAGTGCCTGCTTTTGTAAGGGACGTTAAGTTCAGAGATGTGCTGGCTATAAATTTTAGACCAGTTGGAATTAGCTTTTGTGTAAATGTAACCTGGTTTAAATGAACGACTTTTCATATGTTGTGTAAAAAGGAGCTCATTCAGAAATTTTAGAGGAAAATCTCTATGCAATTTGCTTTGGTAATTGCAAACTTTGAAACGTCTCCTGTAAAGAAAACTTTTCAAATATCTTGTGAAATGTGCAAAATATAATCGCTTTCGGTTATCAGAGTGCTATGGTGATACCACGCATGTACCGTTCTCAAAATTTATATAAATAACCAACCTGGTGAATTCAAAATAATTGTTGGTTGTTTGAGTATTTTAACAGGTAACAATACCAAGCGGATTCAAAAGTAAAAATCGACTCATTGATCAACTCTTTTTTTGATCGGCTCAAATTGCGAGCGGACACAGAACACTGCCACTGTTTGAGTCCACTAAAGATTTGAATCCGATCAACATTTGAAATCAGTTCAGTTTTAAGGTCACTCAATTTTAAGCATAAAGAGTATGAGCGGTTTCAAAACTTGAGCGGACTCAAAACTGAGTTTATTCAAATTTTAATCGTACTTAAATTTGAGCGAAACAGTATGAGCGGTTTCAAATATTAAGCGGGCTCAAAACTAGTGCGCTCTTAATTTGAGCCGTTCATTGAGTTGATCTTGAGTGAATAGCGTATTCCGACTGCCAGATTTAATGAAATTGACAATATTTATATGGTTCACTCTCCGCCTATAATCCCTATCAGAATCCTGGATACTACCATGAACACAGGACTCAGACTACAGAATAACAGAGGACCCAGGACGGTTTCCTATGGAACCCCATCATTTTATGAGGACTGCCGAAAGAATTTAGGAATGAACAAAAGATCTTTTTGGTTGTGAAGCTTTAGAACGGACACGGTCATAATTTGGACAGATTTCCATTACAAAGGAAGTAAGAAGCGCCATTAGCGTTAGGCCGTCTTAACTGCCCTGCCGCTGCTGGATTGCTATCTCTTATCAGATTCAAAAACTTGCAAACCTGCGACCAGATCATATAATTCGATTTGTTCGCAACGGCGACTGAACTTATAACGGAATTCTGAGTTGAATATGTTCACAATTCCAATTAGAATTTTTACATTGACCGCTACAAAATCGATCATCGATACAACCGAATCGGATTATATAATCTGGCTCCTGGCTATCTTAGTTAGTTCGAGGGATATCAAAGTAGACTTCTGCTTTCGGATACATTTTCGTCCCTCTCGATATTATATTTCCAGGACAGTCTCAAATCCACTTATAAAGTAGTGGTTCATCTGAAGAATATAGCAACAATCTCAACTCTTGTTATTCGAGATGAGAAAAGCAGACTATATGGAGCACAGAATCAAAAGGGAAACATCTCAAGACACTTAGTGGAAACTTTCCCTCACCAAAACTTCTAAAATTCAATTAATTTGAACTTCTTTGCAAGTTCATATCGAGTATCCTTTTCTGGTTGCCCATCAGACAAATTGAATTGCAACTTTAAGAGCAGCTAGCACTTCCTGTATCCATTTTCTTTTAAGAGCACCACTTCTCAAGGAGCACATGTAGTTTTCTTAGCTTTAATTAAATCTTTCCCTACCAGCAAAAAGCAACTTTTCTTAACTACTCAATAGGAAGCCTCCCGATGTCTTCATATTTCGACTCTATGGTCTAGGCAACGTCTGCAACTTTCCCTTAATTAGCACAAGTGAAAAAGCGGTGGAAATCTACAAATTGAAGTGCTTACGTAATTATCTCGTAAAAAGAATCAAGTCATGTAGATATCCACTTCTCACCATTAAGTGCAATTAGAAAGGGAAGCACTTGCCAACTGCATGTAGACGCGAACCACAGGCTCCGTAATCTAATCATGTAGGCATCTAGCGATGTTATGTAAGTTACTAACTCAATTACGGCTTCTTTCTCACTTAATTGTCATCAGACCGAAGCGAAAGAATTTTCCCACAGAAACCACTCTCGACCTACTCCTTCTTCACCTCTCAGCCTGCTCAAACGTACAGACCTCCCCTGATACTACCTTTCTATTGATTTTCAATTAAATTCTAACTGTAAAAGGGGAAAAAGCCACCCCAGAAAAAGAGTACTACTCTCTTAGTTGCGTTAATTTCATAATTCATGACGACCTTCCGGTAGATTCATAATAGACCCAAGGACTACGTGGCCCGACCACCTAAGCAGAAATGTCCTAGAAGGACCGAGAAATCAATAGAAAATCATCCGAGCTCAGCGAATGAATAAATAAAGAAAAATTTAGGTACATAATTTCGGGGGTGAAGTTGACATTTGACCCGCCCAGGAAGGATGTCTACAACGCTCCAGAGAGAAAAGTTTTCTTATAGTGCGACTCTTAAACAGATGAAAATGATATTTTGGCGCCGTCTATTCCAACTTCTTGGAGGCCCTACACTAAACGTCTGCAAGACTACAGCAGCAATTCATCTTTGATACTTCGTGAAATTGTGACAAAGCTTCCAAGGATATTGCAAAGGATTTTATTTTTCTTTTTTTGTGGGGGGGTGGAAAAACTTTTCTCGGTTCGTGGGCAGTGGTAGTGGTGGTGGTGGTGGGTGTAATGTCGTTGTTTACATGAGAAAAGGAAGTCACTGCACAATGGATTTAATGGAAAAATGAATCTGTCCCAAGGGGTGTTGGTTTTTGTGCACATCACAAAAACTCAAGGATGAGATTTTCTATTTGAAGTCGGATGTTAAGAATTTTGCAGCAAGAATTACTTGTTTGTGTCAGAAAAGTTTTCTGTTGAGAAGTTTTTTGCATGAAGCGATTTTTTGTGGTTGCCGGGCGAAGGGTGAAGAGATGGAAATTGATTGATGTCAAAAGGAGCACTTTTCGTACCGTGAGGCTATTGTTTAGGTTGGGTTTATGGAAATTTTTCCTGAAAATGTAGGTTATTCTTGCTTGGATAAGAAATTACGACATTTTTCAAGTTAACGTTCTGCGGAAACTTTGAATATGATAAATTTTTAGTAGCATTGAGATCCAGAAAGCGGATTATCACTGATGAAAACACATACAGGAAGCTTCTTTGCAGTTGATCTCATCCATCATGAACGTGGTTTTTGTTGTTCAAGAGAAGAAATAAAAATGAGGTGGGACACTGAAGTCATGGTTCTTAAAAGATCAAGCCCAAAATAGAACTGCGTAAAGAATATAAAGCTGAGAAAAATTGGGAATTTCCTGCAATAGATAAAAAAAATATACTTCTGGAATTTTTGAGATTAATTTCAAATAAGTCCAAGAAAAAGGACTAAAAAGAGAAGTTTTCCAGGGAACCGGAATACTAGGAATAATTATTATTAAGCACTTATTTATATTTTGTACGAATCAATTCATTTTTTTAATTTTGAGCATCTTTCTCTAAAGAAAATGTTGCTTACGTAATTTATTCTCAATCATACCACAGTCCTAACTTATCGTGAAGGTACGCAGGCTCTTTAAAATTGAGAATATTGTAAAACAACATTAGTATTCTTTTATGAAGACAAAAAGTCATAGAACATCCACCTACAGAGGCTAAATATTGTCATTATTGTCAATACCATCCTCAATAAGCCCCAAAGGCATTGAAATGTATAGCTGTAAGTCATCAGCATGCAGATGGAAACTAGAAAATCTAATAATATTTGGCAAGTCCTTTATAAAAATAGAATTGGTCTTCCGTTAAATTCACAACCTTAGACTGATTTGGATGTAAAAAAAAGGCGGCAACTTACAAAGAGAATATCGTTACCAAGGAAGCTATAGAAATGCCCCTTCCCCTTTACTTTCCCTTTCGTCAGCGCTGTGCTGTAGCGTCATAGAATTTCCTATGAACTACGCCGCAAAAAGATGGAGAGAAAAAAATATACCAAAAACCAAGATAAATATAAACTGACTATTCCTAGGAAAAAGTATGATGAGAAAAGGATCTAGAAAGGAAGATTTTTATACTTAATTCTGAACTACCGGCTGGCAATACTTTTCGTTACGTCCTTCCGACTTGGCAATCCTAAATCCAATTTTATTCTCGTAAAATAAGGCCATGGTTTCCTGAAAAACACACCCATTAAAATTCCACAAACAAAAATGTGTCGTATTTATACTCGGCATACAGAACGTGTTGCCAGCAGCAAATAAAAAAATACTCTAGTGATCTCCTGACATAAATGAAGACAGACTGTGAAACATTTCAAAAATAAGTTCACGAAGTTCCCTAATTCCACCCTTTAATGAACTTTCAAAAACTCCTTCTCACTCACAAAATGAATATAAACGCAGTCTGTCACCAGTCATCGCTATTAAGACATACCAAGCCTCCCTTACTGCAACTTTTCAACTTATTAAAAGATTTAGAGCTAAGTAAACAGAATTCCCTAGCAGCAGTAAATTTTATATAGAGCCAAAATTCACTTCTGAATTCAGTAGAGTGGATAAACATCCCCCACTCCCTTTTATGGGGTTCTGTTTGCAAAGCACTTAGAAAGTTTTGGAAACTTTCTTACAAACAGTGAGCTCTGTTCACAACATGCTCTTAACGTTGTTTTACCTGAAGAAATTTGCAACAACCAGTCCATCCTCCTCTATTGAATTTTACGTGCTTCCTGGAGCCTCTCAGCTTTTGATCCTCTTCATTTTTTTTACAAGACCAATGTTTTCATTAACATCGTCAAACAAATTGCTGGGAATAGCTCTATGGAAGGCAATCTAGACGTGCATCATTAGTTTCGCTTGATTAGGTACAAATTGGATGCCATAAACACCATTTCTGGTAGAAATGTACCGAGTCCTGTTGGACAAGGATTCATCAACAATTTAGCAGTAATTTCAATTCGGGGCTCCATTAGAACAATGGCGATAGCCCATATTTCCGCACTGATTAGATTTATCCGGGGGCGGAAGGCCGATACTACTGCTCGACCTGGTTGGCGGTGGTGACGGTTCATTTAATTAAGGCTCAAATGTGTGTCGGAAGTAAACATTTGCATTCAATAGGGTAAACACGCCCCTGGTAATTACCCCAAGTGAACGCAATTTACCCTCGAGAGGTTCAATAAGCAAATAAAAGGATCCTTGAAGGAAATCAAGGACTTTTTCAAGTAGGGAAGGAGCAGCTGTACCTATACTCTACCCAGCTGCTTAGTTGAGGAACTTCGCCGATCCCCCCACCCCTGCAGGAGGTTAAGGCAGCGGCTCTTGTAATTTTTTCATTATTTTGACTTCCGTCTAAGTTGTTGGCGGTCTCTCGAGTTTCCCTCCGACCACCACCTTTTCCCTTGGATTGTTTCTGGTGTTTGATTTGATGTTCGCCATAAAATCAGATTGCGACGAGGACCTGGACTCCAATGCTCTCGATTTTATTTTGGTCGTCCTACTGGTCGTGGGGTTATAGGTCCTTTTAGGGGGACCAAAGTTATCGCGAACATTTTCGTTTTATTTCTTTTCAATGTTGGGCCGTAAAAATGCTTTTGTCGCTGTTGTCGTCGTAAGATGCAAGTCTTTTCGCGGACATTTAACTTTTTTTTACGGTCATCGGTTTTAATGTGATTTTAGGACATGCGCTCAAACCCAGGCACTCGCTTTTATGTAATTGTCAGGCTCTAAGATTTATGTCGGAAATAAATTTTGCCACATTAGATTGTATACAATCTGTTGACATGGGCCACATCGGCTGAATAGAGTATCGTGTGAAACACTCTCAGGAAGGTGGGGATTATGTTGCTATTGCTATAGCTACTGGTATAGCTCCATGTTGTTGCGAATCGAGCGCCCCCAATGATGAAATTCTGGGTCTGAGGGAATTCCATTAACTGTGGAGTGCTCAATGATGTTTTGGATTTCAAGTTATGAGATAACTGACGTGGTTGGGATGTGAACACAGATGGGAAGGCATAATTACTTCCTTGTCTTGTTCGAATGGGTTCGGGATTTATAATTGAAGATTAACTCAAGTTTTAATTAGTTCTGGGTTTCTGGCTTTAATGGGATATATATAGACCGTAAATGCAAGTCGACACACCTACATTCGTTTTATTGATGGATGAGGGTTTTGGATTCGGATTGTGACTTAGGGATTGAGTTATTACTTTGTCGCTGATAATACATAAAAACTGTGGTATTTTGGATGCCTTAAGAGGACAGGTGTCTTAAAGACACTCCTTTCTAGATCTTCCTGGAACATCTAATAAAAAAGTTTAACAATTTTGAAGGCAATAGACAAGTCATTCCCAAAGTAAACTTTATTGAATCCCTTCTTTTATGAAGAAGTGCAGAACTGCTGAAAACAGTGAGTTTGTTATCAAGGCCACAATTCTCCCACTCATTAGATAAAGAAAATTATAGAGCAATAAAATATCGACTTTTGCTGAAGGCAAGTTTTTAATATCCGAAAAACCCTAAGCAATTGGAAGTAATTTCAGATTCCAAACTCAAATGGAATAACCACTTTGAAGGGACCATTTTAAAAGGACCGCACTATTGACAATTCAGAACGTATTGTCTAAAATCATAAACGTAACTATGGCTATTCCAAGGCCAGTTCTTGTGGGTCCAACCACCTGGTCAACAGGGCGAAACCCAGAATTAACTCCCAGCCGCTTTCGTCCACTGCAAACAATGTCGCCAAGGAAGAACTTTACTAGATATTTATATCTGTTTGCTGAGAGCGATGGGCAATGACACAAGAAATGTGTCATCGTCTCTGTTTCATCCGCGCAACCCCTACAATTCGTTGGTCTTTCTCACAATCGAGATCAGATCCCATAGTTGACGCTGTTGATTATTTCACCCAGTCTGTGACATACCCAAGTTAATATTTTAAGATTATCCCCGAGAGGTCAAGAATCCTGAAGCTGGGTCCTCACTCCAACGAAAACTACAAGAATCAAGTCTGTCGCCGACTAAATATACCTAAACTATATTGACTCCAAAATAGGCGTTCTGGTGGTGATAAGCATAAATGGTACCAAAACAAACCTAATTATTTGTTACCGTCCTCTTTTTTTAGAGCTCATAAATTGCCCATTGCACCCTTTTTCATTGGCAGGTGTTTGCCACAAAACCTTTTTATATATTGCCTTGGACGTAGTATTTTTGGGCAGTC
>QYTT01078975.1:0-14368 GCA_006980735.1 Dasypogon diadema | reverse complement strand
AGATTAACTCAAGTTTTAATTAGTTCTGGGTTTCTGGCTTTAATGGGATATATATAGACCGTAAATGCAAGTCGACACACCTACATTCGTTTTATTGATGGATGAGGGTTTTGGATTCGGATTGTGACTTAGGGATTGAGTTATTACTTTGTCGCTGATAGTACATAAAAACTGTGGTATTTTGGATGCTATAAAGGTGTTTTAAAGATACTCCTTTCTAGACCTTCCTGGATCATCTACCTAAAAAAGTTTAACAATTTTGGAGTTAATAGACAAGTTACCAAGGCCACCATTCTCCCATTCATTAGATAAAGAAAATTATAGAGCAATAAAGTATCGACTTTTGCTGAAGGCAAGTTTTTAATATCCAAAAAAGTCTAAACAATTGGAAGTAATTTCAGATTCCAAACTCAAATGGAATAACCACTTTGAAGGGACCATTTTAAAAGGACCACACTATTGACAATTTAGAACGTATTGTCTAAAATCATGAACGTAACTATGGCTATTCCAAGGCTTATTCTTGTGGGTCCAACCACCTGGTCAACAGGGCGAAATCCAGAATTAACTCCCAGCCGGTTTCGTCCACTGCAAACAATGTCGCCAAGGAAGAACTTTACTAGATATTTATATCTGTTTCATGTATATGTATCATCGTCTCTGTTTCATCCGCGCAACCCGTACAATTCGTTGGTCTTTCTCACAATCGAGATCAGATCCCATAGTTGACGTTGGTGATTATTTCACCCAGTCTGTGACATGCCCAAGTTAATATTTTAAGATTATCCCCGAGAGGTCAAGAATCCTGAAGCTGGGTCCTCACTCCAACGAAAACTACAAGAATCAAGTCTGTCGCCGACTAAATATACCTAAACTATATTGACTCCAAAATAGGCGTTCTGGTGGTGATAAGCATAAATGGTACCAAAACAAACCTAATTATTTGTTACCGTCCTCTTTTTTTAGAGCTCATAAATTGCCCATTGCACCCTTTTTCATTGGCAGGTGTTTGCCACAAAACCTTTTTATATATTGCCTTGGACGTAGTATTTTTGGGCAGTCAACTTTTAATACCTCTTTTGGGAGAATGATTCACCACTGGGATCTTTATTTCCATAATAATCGACCTGAGGCCCATCATTTAAACCGACTCCTCCTAAATCATTACAAAGTTCATAGAACTGGCACAAGAAGATTACAGAAAAGAAGGAACTGCCTGCATGCTCACCCCATGTAAATCAAAGTCCTAAGACATTCATGTTAGTTGCGTGCCAAAATAATGACACCCTTCCAGATCTGAAAGGTGATACCCAGTCTGTCGAATTTGGTTCATGTGAAGGACAACAAAAAGGCGATATCGCTTCGTCAGACAGAGGAAATTAACTAATTTCACTCTCAAGAACTATATATCATTGTTTTGATTAAGGTGTGCAGGAAAAATTAATCAGAAAAAAAGAAAAACAACAGCAGCCACCACCACCATCATCACACATTAGTTCATTTCCATTCATCCTGCCACCCTGCCCAAAAGCAAGTTTTAGTGGAATTCCAACCATGCGAAACGCCCTAATGTGGGCAAGGTGTGCAAAATCCACACGTAATAAAGTACACAAACATTCATGCTGCTGACACAGTGAAGAAAAGGGTCGAAAGGATTTCACACAGCTCACCGCTCTGGGCAACATAATTAAATACATACCATCGGGTCAGGATCCTGTTGAAACTTATCCGCATTAGGATTCCAGTCAAAGTGAGATGATCGACTTTTATATCCTTTTTAATGATTATTTGATTGATATTGTTCCATTAACAGTTTCTGGGTAACCTAGACCCCAGTCTTAATTAATTTCTTGTTTAGCACCATTCCATGCGAAGCACACCATACAATTTTAATGTGACCATTCTCGACTAAATGTCTTTACGGAAACGTTCTTTTCTTTTTTTTAATAACTGTTTACCACGAAATCCTAATAAATTCCTAGAAGGGTGGGGGATGAACACCGAAAACACAGCACAAATACAACTGCAGGGAAAAGCCACAGACAGATTAAAAGCGATCACATGAATATATGCCGGACACCCCAGCTGAATTTGAATGTACACACGTTTCCCAGTCCCCGAGGTCCTCAACCGAAATAAAATGTGAAAAGTATTCGTGCTCCCCGTGCCGCACAGAGAGTGGAATGCATCAAAAAAGGGTTGGTATGTTGCGTTTCATATGCACCCACGACGACGACAGTTACGGGGATGGTAGTGACGATGTAGGGCTGGTAGCGTTGGGCTACTACCTACCGGCAGCAAACAGAGCAGATGTGCCCATCTGGAGGAAGTTTAAACAAAGATCATCGTACCAAAAGTCGTTCCAACGATGACTGCTTTTGATGATGCTGCTCTTTCCGCCGACTGGAGAATGGGGACCCCTTAAAATTGATTGGGTCGTGAAGGAAATGTTTTGTGGGGAGAATTTCTAACGAAAAAAAAAATCACAGCCAAGTTTTTCTCTCTTTCCCTGGTGCACGAGTCCCCTGTTTGTATATGACTCCACTGAGCACCACAAAATTCATTCATAAAGCGCTCCTATATCATAGTGGGGTACAACGCCTACAAATATGCAAATTAAATACACTTGCTCGTCCGACTTTAATGAAATTCGATACTTGAGTTCTTTTTTTTTTGTGTGGCACTTCACAATCAAAGCGAAAATATGCAAAACTATATCTACTTGGTAATTTTACGCGAATCTTAAAGCACTTAAAGCACACATTAAAGCAACAGGGCAAAATGCAAAAAGCGGTAACTCCTTCCTAGCGTCATCCGTTCTAACACTACAAAATTCTAATAAAAATAGGTCCGCATACGCGAAATCTCCCACTGCTACTGTGGAAAATATCTGTTCCCGATCCTGGCTTATCAACATAAAAATTAGAATCACAATGAAATTCCCACTTTAACAGTGTACTAGTAAAAACTTATTGTTGAGCGTCAAAGAGGCAAAAAGGGTGGCTAAGGGCTGAATAGCACGGCACTGAGTTTGGTCCGACCGAAATTACTTTCGGAGTTTCTCCTCCGGTTACTTCGGAAAATCCACTTTTCCGTTTGGTTTCTGATTTTCGACTGCCCGTTCTATCGAACTACGTTTAGACCGGCTGCTTTACGTTTTATTTTTTGATTCTATGCGAAATTTTAAGGCGTGTAAAACACGACCGAACCGCCCGATCGACCGACATCATTTCGGGGTGGTTTCTTGATGGAAAAGTTCTACCAACACCGTCAGCCCCGACACTATATAAAGTCTGTCTCTGGCGAGAGAACTGAGAACTTGTGGTGAATGTTAGTTGGGTTGGGATTGGGAATGGTGCGTGCTGCCTGTGCCTGCCTAGCTGTGCAAGGAAAAAGTGCAAAAATAGCTTTCTACCATGTGGGGAAAAAGCAGTGAATGAGTCACCGTTTCAACGATTTTTCTGATGATGATAAAATCTTATCAGATGGAATGGGCACCACAGAAAGTGTTGGGAGCTCCTCCGTTGGGACTATTTTAATGCGAAGTTGTTTAATTTCTGGTAATTTTGTTTAAGATGGTTTATTGCGGCAGGATACTTGATTGGAGGATGCCCAATTCGACCTAGAGGTATACAACAAGCAGACGAGGTAAGCAGGCGGTTAAGATCAATAAACATAAACTCTACATTGAAATAATTAGTAGACAACCAGAGCTGAGGACATGTTCTATAATGTTAAAGCACAGTGATGAAGCAGTTGAGTGAAAAAGGTGCTAACATAATTCCCAGGTGCGGCTAAATCTAGTCTGCAGGATGTTTCTAGAGACACATATCGCGCATATGGGACAAGGAATCAGGACAGATCTTTCACCAGAACAATGCTTACGGAAAAAATTAGGAGAGATTTGTCCGTGCTCCAAAGTAACGATACCTGCTGTTATCGACTCGTCGACAATATACCTAAAGATGAAGTGGATGTGTATGAGCTTGCGCCACTCTAAATGTGGCACCTTTGTTTGTCAACAAAGCTAGTCATCTAAATATATAATTTGGTACAGATAAACCTTCAAAATCCACATTGGTGGCCGAGTGAACTGAGGCGCTCGTTTGTAGATTTTCTCCCCCGTTGGCGTTGATGGGTTCAAATCCTGCACAAGACACGACGATTTATCAGGATACCACTGATTGAAGCAATTCTACTGACAAGAATTATACTTGTGAATTCGCAGGGATATGCAATGTAATAATTTCATCCCAAAGATTGTGGCACATTTGAAACATTTGTCAGGTTAAAATTTCCCAATCTCCTCGTCTATAATTTCCTTCCGAGGGTTAACTCCTGAATTTAGGCAATACCTTAAAAAAAATTTAGATCCACCAAATTGTAGCCGAGGAAAGGTCCTGGTCTTGAGCTTGGCAAGGAATTCATTCATTGATCGAAAGGTATCGCTCTCGGGTTTTATTGCAAACGACAGCGATATTTTTTTGGTGTGCGCCTCGTTGACGTACTGGCTTTGCCGCATTGATGGCAATCCCGGTCGCTTTGAAATTAATAGTTATGGAATATAGGAAAAAACGAGCCACACCACTGGGTAAGAGGAAGTAAATGATTCGGGATGATATGATTGATTGATCCAAGTATCTTTTTATCGATACAGAATCAGAGCTCCTTAAAAGACATAGAGGAAAAGAGTTTTTGTTTTACCCACGTAAGTTTCCTGCCAAAATCTCGGGCGCCCGCAAAAATGAAAGACAATTTACAGGTTTTTTGCACTAAACACAAAAAAAAAAATCTGTAAAATAGCTATCGTATTATCATATTCATAATCATAGTAATACAAAGGGTTACACTATTTGGGAAATTGTGGCACATCCCTCAATTCAAAGTAGTTCACAACACTGCAATCAGAAAAACTTTGAACTTTTGAGAATAAAATCCCATTTTTATTCTTTGAAAAAAGCCTCTTCGCGGTTAACTGGCTCTCTTTCTGAATACTCATACTGAGCTTCTCACCAAATGGTGAACATCATGGCATCACTTCACCACAAGAGAAGCAACAAATGGTCAAAGAAAATGTGCACAAGAGAGAAGAGGTCGCTGGCAAGTCCATCCATCCATTGCAGAGCACTTACTGACACAATTGCCCTCCTCGTCTTGGTTGCCAATTTCCCATTTAAGAAAAAGGTGGTTACCCGAAGAGTGTGGTGGGTTGGTCTGTTTTAATTTACTTAGCAAACTGAACTGGTTTTGTACTCCGTTTTTTTCTGTCTAGACAAAATATTTGATATCTTGAAAGTAATGTAGGAAGACGATGGATTTTTTCACAACAAGATTTACTTTAAAATGACCACGTAAAATGGACTGAGTGGCTGGGGTCTAAGGTGTACTTTGTACTGAAGTTTGCTGCGGTTGTTTGTCTTCAGTTTACAAATTGATTTCAATTAATTCAGTGGAAATATTACATCCATTAAGTGAATTTATGGAAATTAAATGCCAGTACTACATTAACGCTTTAAGTGCTAGTATTAGCAGCAAGCCGGGCTAGAAATAAAGGTAATAATGTTAACAGAGATTAGCAACTGCCCACAGCTCAGAGCAGTGATGTGCTAAAAGTAACTAACTAATTAACTAAAACTAAAACTGAAATACCTAGTTACATGTAAGTATGGAATCTAGATGCTAAATAGATAATATCAGCAATCGCTATACTTATATACAGTTAGTCACAGAAGTATTGGTGCACCATAAGAGTTGTTTATTAAACTTTCTGATTTAAATTTACGTAGCAATAATTACATAAGAAACTATCAAAAGATATTACATTTGCGTTAAGCTCACATAGTAAGAACTTAAAGCCAGGGCATACTCTAAATTACAAAATAAATAAAATATCTAAAGAAATTCCCTCACATAATTAAGGTGGTCAATTCTGGTCAGTTTCCTGCGGCATTCTGAATCGAGAAGTGGAAAAATTGTGCCATCAAATGTAAAATGGGGAAGTATAAGAGTCTTAACGAGTTTCTTACGAATGTAGGATAAGAATAGACTTGAATTGACGCATAATTGTCTGAGACCACCGTAAACTTTACCAATAATGGATCCGATATAGGCGCAGCAAGAAAATTCATTTCAGAGGTCGATACCTAAACTTCTCACCGTCTGTTTGTATGGGATTATGGCAGTATTGGAGGTAAGTTTTCAGAATTTATATCTTCTCTGTATATAGCCATGCAATCAGATTTATTGGAATTGAAAATAAGGTCATTCTATACTGCCCAGTCATAGATGCGTTGGAGGTAATCATTTAGGCGACACACATAATCCTCCATCATTCCGATTGGCCAGCTGAGGTAAATTTGTATATCATCGGCATATAAATGTGCAGATGAAAGAGGAGTGGACCAACGTTGGAGCCCTGAGGCAGTCCACGATGGAGCCGAAAGCCTTGAAAGTCAAGCAATACAAGAACAGTTAGGAAGCTATTATCCACGTGTTCATAGATGTAAATTGTTATTTTCAATAGTGCGGTCTCAGAACTATGAAATGATCGAAAACCTGACTGACAGGGGGATAACAGTGAATTTTTAGTAATGTGATTAATGGCCTGCACATATAGTATTTACTCAAAGATTTTTGCCAAATTGCATAGAAAACTAATAGGCCGAAGATCTGTTGGAACCGCCACGATGGATTTTTTAGGAATGGGGACTACCAAAGGATGTTTCCATTGCGTTGGAAATTTTGACGTTGTGATACAATGATTGAGAATGTGAGTTAATACACTCAAAATACTCGGTGCAATTATTTTAAGGAAACGGGGAAATTACCATTTAATCGTTTTGTACCAAAGCAGATATATTTTAGATATGGGACATAGAAACTGCCCAATAATTCCTCCTTGTTGACCAAAAAAAAATCCAAAGGGGTTAAACCTGGAGGCTATGCAGACTATTTACAGTCTTGCAAGCACAAGTATCTTTGATTTTGGTTACTCATTTGAATCAGTAGTTGATTCTCGTGGAAATGCTACTGTTAATAATCCTGCACATATGATTCGATGGATTAATGACGATACCATTAAAATTCTCGCCTGGAGCATCTAACCATCTTAATTGGACAGATCACATCTTTATTATTGCTAAGAATGAGATAAAGTATCTGGGCTTCGTGCAACGAATATTAGATGTAGCACTCATCTATAGGGTTCTTGTCACACCAAGCCTCTAACGTTTGTGCAGCGGAAGGGCGTACTGGATTGTCCATGTCGGACAAAGTCCAAAAGAAGGCATTTAAGTTCATTGGCAACGACACGATTACCTCTAACCTAGATTTATTTCAATTTTTCTTCCGTCGGTAGTTTCCCCTATATATCATCTAATTGGCAACTTTATTTTCCTTTCCACCTTAATTTTGTAGGGGATTCCCTTAACACGCCTCATTTCACCAACCATCGCTCCATCACGTAATTCTGTGTTCAAAAGCCTACAGATCCAATCCAAAGTTTATTTATGAAAAGTTAATTTCCTCGATTTATTTAAAAAGCTTAAAAGGCAAAAAGTCCCCTCGAAAGTGTTTTGAATTTCAAAAACAACAACCCTCCGCGCCAAAACATTTCCTCCCGCGTGTACTTCATAAAACTTACCCCACGCCCCGAAATTTGTTTTCCTGGCCATTAACATCGCTCCCCGAACACCACAATTTCCCTAATCGGATTAACTCAGTGCACGGAAGAAAAAAGCGAAGTGTAGTGCCTCTTCCGGCGTGGAATTTTTGCATTTCATTAAAACTGCAAATGACCAAAAAGTCCTTGAGTTTGAATAAATTTAGCGCTGTTAAAAGGAAGTGGGCAGTAGCAGAACAAGAAGTCGTCGGAAAAGGAAACCTTCTTTCCAGCACAAAATGACCACCACACCACGAAGAAGTTCACCATCAGCCCACTGTCCGGTAAGTGAGAGAGATGGGTGAATTTTCTCTCGTCATGGTGGAAATATAATAGTTTCCCCTTTGGAATTAGCTTTCCAGAGAAGAGAGTATTAAGCTCGTAAGTTCTGTCCGGAGAATCCAAGAAACTGCCCTCTTTCAAGTTTGCCTCCCAGTCATGAAGCTTTCCACTGGATGGCAGCGCCTAAGCATAGTTCCTCAGGACGCATTCAACAGGAAAAAACTTCCCTTTCTTTTCTTATTTCCTCAATTTCCTTGTCTTATCCCAAGCGAATGGGATTAGGCAGGTGAAGGGGGGGATTATCCGACCTCATGAACTCTGCTCCAAAAGGAAATCGAATAAAATGGGGGTGGATTCTTTTCACTTTTCGTATTTAATCAAATCGAGGATGAAAACATCCTTCGGGTATTCAGTTTGGATCTGATTCCGTTTTTGTTGAAGATTTTAATTCGCAAATTAGGCATCCCCAAAGTCGGGGGGGTAGGAGTGCTTTTTGATGGGTGGTTTTTGCTTGTCTCCCAACGAGAACACGAGCTACGTAAGGATTAAGTTAAATGGTGCTGGCTCCTAAGGAAGTTGTTTTGTGTCGATTCCTTTAAGAAGCGGGAAAATGAGATAAAATAAATTAAGGAGTAAATTTGAAAAGTTTGAATTGTTATGCTTGCAAAGTTGAATATTTTTGCTCTGAGGAGGCGGAGAATTAGATAAATGGTAAAAATAGTAATTATAATGAGATTATCAAGAGTTCAAGGAGTTTATCTCTTAGTTCTTCGGAAATTGACAAAATTTAAACAAATTCCGATTATAATAGTCCATTTGTCATTTATCCAGGTTAAAACCACTAAAATTTTAACGATTTACCTATTTTACAATTTTAGAAACAAATAATAGCCGAAATCTTAGAAAGTTTGGCTGTTTTCCGGTTACGGCATATACATATATGTTCGGGAAGGATTTCACTGATATGTGTGTGTGTGTGTGTGTGTGATATTTTTCTCTGATTATATATTATTATGGAGCTTGCTTATTTCAACAGGGAAAACATCTCAATTTCAAAAGAATAATCGATGCAGATATACACACAAAATTTGGCACATTTCAGATCGTCCGTTTCCGTGCAAAATATAAATATAAATTGAAAAATTCTTAATTTTTGTTTAAGTCTTGGAAATGTGTGAAAACATTTCCAATTGGTCCTCAAGGACTAGACACTTGAACAGTTTGGCTATTTTCTCATGGACTGAGTCAAGGAAAGAATCACTTTTCATGGAAAAGAACATGCGATTTAGTAAAAAACAAGATAATCTCAGGAAAAGAAGCAAAATCTATTGGAATTATCCCAAATTCTATCAAAAGTTTGGCAAATTTCCGCATTTTTTCCATACTAATAAGACCATTTTTTAAGGATTGTCGTCAAAGAAACTTTTACACAGAGCTGTTCATTGCAGTACAAAGGGTGGTCTAAAAGTCTTGTGGTCCCGCATGAATCAAGCAAATTACCGGGGATCCAAATTTTTATCAAAGTTTCTAAGATATCGCATGAGTGTAGGTATTGAAAACTTAATTTCTTATTTGCAAATTAAACCTTAGGAGTTTACTTTAAGAGCCACTTTTGGACTCTTGGTGGTATTTATTCTAGGTATTAAACGTAACCGATCATCATCATATCATCTGCAGATCAATACGAGTCCATAGAATGTTCAAAGTCGCGATTAAGTCGCATAAAAATCCGAAACTTTTCAACGAAACTACTTTGTATTACAGCAACAACTTCTGTGTGGAGATACACACAGGCGGTATCCTCATAAGATCAACTGCTAAAATCAGCCCGAAGATAATTCTTGTATGCAGCGAGGCATGAAAACGACAAGACCACCTCGTCAAAGTAACCAACAAATTTTACAACATAGAAATTCTGAAAACTACATAAATGTTTTTCATCAAAAACAATGCCATCAAGGTTACTCTAGTGGTCACCGTATGGTGGCTATATCCAGTGCCATAACAAACATCTGCATTTTTACAAATTTACATGGAGAGGAGAAAACAGTAGACCGAGTTAAACTAACCTTAATTCTAAAAGAAGATCATTGAAAATAATCGGAAAAAGCCCTAAAAAATTATGCAATTTTCCGAACAACCCATTCTCCTTATCATTCCTCTTAAAACTCTAGCCACATTGCAGGATAACCACAACAAAGGTGTAAAAATCCGAAATCAATCCATTCCTATGCGATAGAATATCTTTTTCACATAATTCTGCTCTATGGCCATGATTATCTTGTCCAAGTGCTTCAGAAGTCATTTAGAGTGCGCCCGTACAACGTGTTGGCAGTTAACCTTCACTCCTGATATCAACGGAACAATGAAACTTCCTAAATGGCCTCAGACACCTCGGATTTATTAAGACTACGTGACCGATAAATTTTTATACTGCGAGGAAATGTTTTTCGTGGACTTTTTATTTTCTACAAAAAAAAAAACAGTTTCCAGTAGAATTTCAATTGAATCCAAGGTGAACGTTGTTCGCTTCCTCCTTGCATGATGGGTGGAACTGGCCACATCTACCTTTTAATCAATCCAACCAGTTGACATCTTCTCGGGAAGGCTTGAAGGCAGTCAATTTTAAAGGGGCTTTAATTTAATTTAAAAAAATTGCCCGGCGCGCATCGATCATATGGCTGCTGACACCAGGAACGTGGTCTGACAGCGAGTGGTAATTCAATAAAATTTCCACCTTCAAGCACGTCTCCCAGATAAAGGGTTCAGGTTTTGCCATTAGCCAGTACTTCACGGTAAACCACAAAAGAAGCTCCCAGACAAATATTGTCACGGAGAGACTCTGGGTCGTGTCGGGTGCGACCGAGAAGAAAAGGAGATTTAGGAGCTTCCCAAGACATAGAAGAAGTGATTGTCTGCTATTTTAACCCAATATTACATCCCTTTTCGTTCCCATTCTCGTTACGGTGCGTTTCTAGATTTTTCAGCACTTTTTCACCCCCCAGGGGTAAAGAGATTCGAACCAATAGTAGCTTTTAAAGAATCTGTGCCCTGTGGAACGAAAAGTCGATACGAGGAAATGACGTGAGAAACTAAATATTGCGTAAAATGCAATAAATAATAGCCGCATGGTGCCGGCATAATAACCCTCCGTTTTGAGGGCGAGTTAGGCGAAAATTTGTGGCTCCTGCAGATAAATTCTGAAAGGGATAGATGGAGGGATGAAAGGTAACGACCAGACGAAACATTGGAATAAATTTTCCATTTTTGTCGCTGAAAGTTATGGGCTTGTGATAATAGCACCAGGACGCTAAAGGACACATTTGGTACTGGTAATGGTGGCAACTCCGTTTTTCAGGGATGCAATGGAAAGAAATTGTCCTTTTTTCAGTTTTTTTTTTCCTCTTAATGCGTCTCACCGAAATATTTTCGGTGGTAGAACGAATGTGCAGATTTGGTGGAAGTAAAAAAAAATCCAGACTTTCTGGACTTTCGTAACTTCCTCCGCAGGATATATATCATTTTACATGGGGTTGTTCACAGATTGCGCATATCTTTGAGGTCGTTTCGAAGGGTAAATAAGAGTTTGTGATAGATAGTGATCCTTTCTTATAGGATGGATCAATAACACACGAAAAAAAGTTTCGAAAAAAGAACAGGGAAGAACAGAGGGTAGAATAATTTCAAGAAGTTTAGTAATTCAGTCACCTCCTTGGAAATTTTAAAGTAGATGTAAAATTACGGGCCTTGCGTGCCTACCTTTAACTAATCCACAGTCACGGACACATAAAAGACAATCCCAATTATTAGAGCACACCTTACTTTCACCACGATAACACTGAACCACACTGGACTGCTCAACATATATTGGCCAACTAAGGCTGGAACCTTGTACCTCTTGGAATTTTTACTAAATTTGTCATGCATTCCGTACATTTTTGTAGAAAAAACTGATTCATGCTATAGATAACAGATCTGAGCACTCCAGTCACAAGCTTGAATATTTTTAAAGTACCCTTCAAAATACCATCACCGGTGCACCACTTATCTCAAACCATTAATTTACCTCAGAAATCTCAATCCTCAAAGTCTTGTCAACTTCCAACAATTTAAATGATTGCTGCTGTCTTATCTTGACTGTAACCAACCACCGCTCATGGATCAACTTCCACGTGATTTCCTCAGCCTAACCACGACGCAAGTGAGTCTTATCATCATCAGCTACAAACAATCGGCAAAACAAATTGACTCCAGAATGTCTGTTTACTTGTCGTCGAAGCACTCTACACATCCATCAACCACCGGATCCCTTTCCACTCTACTGCAGCCATATCACACCCGATAACCGAAGGGCGCCAACAAAAAATCTCCTGTCATTCACAGAACGCCTCAAATTGACAAGACAAAGTCAATAACGAACTCAAATTTCAATTTTTCAATAGGTACACACTCCTGGTCTGGCCACCTCATCCCAGCCAATCTCTTCTAATCCCCATTCCAATCTCGTTTTGGCTTTGTTCTTGTTCACTTTTTTTCCTAGCACTGGATCCTGGATGCTTGCTCCATTAGGGTGAACTCAAGAGCATGTGTTCCCTCCTAAAGTGCCTCCCACAAAAGATCTCCAGGAAGATGCTGTGCTGAATTAATTTGGGAGATCAACGTGACGATTATATCCATCGCCAGGGAAGGAGACTGTTTTTATGAGTAATGCACCCAAAGTCCTCTTCTTCAAATTTATTCGATTCGAATGGAAGGAAATTGAAGGATTACGGGGATGAACATATTTTAATACTCACTCTTCCTGTTGTTCCTGCACCCATCTCTCCCGCTGCTGGTGGTACTGACGGTGCCTTTCTTGTGGCAGGAAAATGAAAAAATAATGATTCTCTAGCGCGGTGAGTCCTTTTCTCGTCCTCTCATTCTTATGTGCATTCAACCGGCTTTTTTGTGTCACAGCAGGTTATAAAAAGGTATGGAATTTCTTTTGGGGTTGCTTTTGTGCTAGTCTTTTATTACCGGGAACATATGTCCTGATTGAGGCTTGCTTGTGTCAATAAACACCGAATGGATCCAGCCTTTCTTGTCCTAATTGTGGCGGTTTTCTTGTGAGCAAATGATTCGAGAATTTGAATTGGTTTGTAAATGGGCGGTGAATTGAATATTTTGGCTGTGCATTCGAGTAGAGTTGTAGGCTCTCTACCCTTTTGTTTGGGGGCTGAAGAATGAAATTAAGGAACAATAGAGGTGAAGCCTATTACGTCACATGGCGGAAGTAACTCATCGCAGAGAAACTTTTTTTTTTGCTATTACTTACTAAATTAAAGCGAGCCTTTGCGGAAAAGTAGCAATAATTGAAAGGCATTAGGCATCATCTTTCACCATCCCAACGCCAGGCTACATACATCGTTGCAGACCTGGATAAAGACCCCTGGAATAAATATCTAAAAAATCGAGAATTTTTCGCAACCGATCATCTGCCGGAAGTCCCAAAAGCAATAAGGGGTGGATCATAAATCAGTGTATATTGAAGATTGATTCTTCTAGATTTTTCGAAATCTTTTTTAACGGATTATGACATCCCTGAGAATAAGTTGTGAGGATTAAGCCTCTACATAAAGTCGCGTGCCAAAGAATTGGACGATGCACTCATTATAACACATTCATTCCTTGATCCTTTCGGATCGAGTACATTATAATTAGCTTTATACGTGACAACCCTATAGAAATCACTCTAGCAAGGAATATCAGGGGTTCTGCCACTACAATGACCCTTCCTATAATACCAACATCAGAAACAAAGATATCCATCCAAAGCAAAACTTTCTCGTCCCATTGCCCTCACTGTATAGCCTTCACACTACTGCTCTATTCTTGGCTCAAAGCATTCCTGAAATCAGCACACCATAAAGAATTTCTCTCTTTTTCCACCATCCCCCTGAATGGAAACAAAATCCCGCTCAACCGCTTTAATCGCGTTATTTACGTGTTACATCAGGAGCACAATTTACGGCCGTTTCTTGTCGATGATAACTAACACCAGGGGCTAAAAAGAAGGCGGATCGCCTGTGCTTAAATAATGCACGCTTTGCACAAGAGTGATGACCCTCCGTGTCACTTGAAATTCACACAATTCAAACCGTCAAACGCACCCTTGCCTTTTCATTCTCATCCTTTTGGGGCAAAGCTGAGCGGGAATGCATCACACACGCACGCACAGCCTCATCAAAAAGGAGCACCAAACATTTCGAATTCGCACTTAATCAGGAGCTGGTGATTCATACGAAAAGCCACTAAATCGTGCGAAGTGACTCAGGCTGGAGCATACATAGCACTCCGGCTGTGCCTGCCTATAGAATTCCTTTGGAACTGGGTGACTGGCTACTACCCAAGACAAGAACAAGATGCAAAACGGATCTTTGATAAAAA
>QYTT01078972.1:0-11004 GCA_006980735.1 Dasypogon diadema | reverse complement strand
CCCGCACATCCGCGCACTGCCGTCAATCATGAATCCATACGTGAATATAAAAATCACTCGTAGTTCTTTCTGCGGAATCCGTCACTGATAAAAGTTTTGTGAAATCTCTCAGTGATCTTAAGCCTTTTTCTGCTTTCTTTCTCTCGTGAGTTCCCTAATCTCTCTTAAGTGATCTAGGATTCTTCTATGCCCATAATCAGTCCCTATCAAATACAGGTACGGTTCCTCCGCATCCTGAATTCCACCTCTACTGCCATTTTCTTCACAAAAGGATCCAGTGAGGGCAGCTCTCGAAGAGATTCTAACATAGCTGTGAATGTGGTGTTAAAAGCTCCCGTAATCCCTTTGAGACACAACTTCCTGTATAGTGCACATCCGTTAGGATCCCGTTCGTCTCCTCCAGTATCTCAAACAAGGCCAACTTTATAGACCAGACCTTCAAACTCCCTTTGAGTCCTTTTGAGCTTAGCTCTGTTATATACTTCCTTGAATTCGTCAAAATAACTCCGGAAAGTCTCAGTCGACTTTTAAAGGAAATAAAACGTATTAGACCGGTGCTCTTTCCTTGAGTACTAAATACAATTTAAAAATTAGATCTATAATACGCTGTTAATAAAATCTCACTGAACAGAGGCCTCTTCGCAAGAAATTATTCTAATCCAATCTCAGAAAGTTCTAAGCCTTAAAAACTGAATTAAAAAATTATCAAGTTCGAATTAAAGTGAGCTGATATGACTTATTTACGTTTTTTATTTAAACATGTGGAAATAAGAGTTTACATTCTGAGATAAAAGAGCCATGGATATCTTTAAAGTTCACAAAGCAAACATGTTTTGAAGTAACATTACATGTTATTGCCCGCTTGAGCTTATGATTCATTACTGAGTAAGGCAGATACAATTGTTTACTTTCGCAAAAATGTAGAATACCTAAAACTTGTTGTAATATGAGATAAAATCTATCTTTTTACGCATTTTTGTGTACTGTTTATTCCCATGACACACATAATTAGTTTTACGCAATTAATTATTATTTTAAAATAAGTTATACCTATAAACAACACAGTGCACTAAAAGGTAAAAAAAAAATTTAAACGCAATTTTGACCATTGTATGTTCTTTCAATAAAATCGTAGTAGACAATGAACTAATCAATTGTGAAAAGAGGAAACTCCAGAATCTGTTGGCAATAACCTAAATACTAGATAGTCTAGACTACTACCAAACTATATTCTTTTTTCAATTTCTGGTGACCTACGTAATCTTTGGGCTCCTTCTTAATTATATTATTTTAATCCTTTTAGTACCGAGAGTAAATTTGAAGTTGTGACCAAAGTGCCAAGCTAAAGTTTTATAATTTTTTGAGTTTTGAGAAAAATGTAATAAACAATTAGTTTTAAAAGATATATACAAAATTCAAAGAGGAGTATTTTAAAAATTAAAGAAACAAAGAATGAATGATTGGGTTACTTCAGCATTTGTTGAAAATTGTGATAATAATGTTTATTAAAAATGAAAGAAAAACTTTGGAAAAGGGTTAAAAAAAACTTCGGAAAAATGGTTAATATTTATTCAGATTCAATATTTATTTGTTCAATATTTTATTGCACAAACAAGGATTGACCCCCAGAAGCCCTTATACGAATTAACGAAGACCCAATTTACATCAGAAAAATTAGGGGCCCTTTAAAAACCCTACCGAAATTCTAGACTTCACTTTATAGCGAATTACAACATAACATAAAATCTTAGATTTTTCTATCAAAATTTCTTCTTCCGAAGCCGCATTGTGTTATTTCATTATTGAATTTTCCTCTGAGTTTAGGCAATATGATAAAAAAATACAACCTCCTCACAATTATTAGATATTATTGTTTACTATGATACGTCATCATTATATTATCTCCATTTTCAAAGGCTTTTAGTTGTCTGAACCATTCGACTTCTCCAGGGTCTACGAAATCTGTAATAGCCTAAGACCGTCCTCCATGGCATCCGATCATTGTAAGATCTTCTGCACTTCCTGAAACTGTTGCGGGGGTTGCAAAAGTAACCTTTGGCTTTTGGACGCTCTGTTGATATTCATTCAGAAAATATATCAAAGCTATCTCAAGCTGCCAGATTAAGAAGATTAAGATGACTAAATGCATTGAATACTAAAAATAAACTCATTGCATGTTTCCGGCAATACAAGAGACATGAATTTCTTACAGAACACCTTCTACAACTTTGATGTGTGCAATGTGCATTCTTTAAAATGTATCACATTTCACTATTTCCACATTTTCTCTTTCCAGACCTTCCACTATCTGGAAGCCAGAACGACTACGAGGGTGTATCACATGTCAAGTTAAAGCGGCTAATTGAAAAAATAATTGACGATGTTCTACATCTACCAGCACTTATTGATCAAAGTGGCGTTCCAAGTCGGTCAGAAGAGAATCTACCACCATATTTTGACCCAAAGAAATATCAAGAATTGTTAGCGACAGCTGTACTAAATAAGGTAAGTCTACTTGTTTCCTTGAAAGCTTTTCAACCGAAAAAAGATTCATATTTTCTCATTGATTTTGAGATATACATTACCTCGACATTTTCCATAGTTATATTGATTTTTTTATCCAATTTCAAGAAATATTTTCTTTTTATGATATGAATTATTTAAATATTGCTCAGCAAAAGTGCGTCATATGTTCGAAAAGAAATCAATATATGATACTTTAAATAAAATGAAAACATTTACGGTGCTTCACTGTTATTTACATAATGTACAATGTGCTTTTCTCTACATGACTTCAAATGTGAAATGAATATTAGCTTCTATTGAATTTTCCTTTCTTAAAACACGAATATAGTCAAAACTAGATTTGTTTATCATCAGATTTTCCAGTTGGTTATGGGTTTGTGAAACAATTAGATCATAAAACAAAGATGACTAGACATTATGTATGAAATACGTGGAGTTGTCTTGTGACCAGTTTTTTTGCTTCTGGATAAAGTGAGGGAAAGTAAAAAGAGCATTCCCCCCAAGATGACATGTTCCACATTGAACTTCATGGGCAGCGCTGTAAAGCATAGATCCCCTAATATTCATAATCTCTCGTCTCATTAAAATATAACAAGCATACCTCTCGACTCTGGCTGGCAGTTTTTAGCTTCTTGGCTTCTCTTCTTTGTTTTATAGTCTAAAGGAATAAAGAGCATATAAATTAGCTTTACAATTCCGGATTACTCTAAGAAAGCTCTAAAAGGAACAGGAGGAAAATGAAACAGGAAATGAGTAAATAGAAATGCGAATTTAAATTGTGCGCAACTGATTGTGCTCATTATATACGTCGGGTCCTTTTTAGTCTGGGTAATTAAAGATATGTACAGTAATGCTGGTATAATTCTACAGTTTTAATTTATAAAATTACGATAATATTTGGCTGCATAAAATAGCTCTATTTATAATCGATTAGAGCAGTGGTTCCCAAATAATATCTCAAGGGGGCCAGCGCCCCCTTGAGATATTATTAACACTTCATGCCTCCTAACCCCCACGTTTCAGTATAGAACTATAAAGTATAATTATCTAATAAAAATGTTGTAAAGAGTAGAACATATTTTGTTAAAGTAACATAATCTGCCGTGTCCCCCTTGGAGTTAATTACACCCCCCTGGGGAGCGCGCCCCACCAGTTGGGAACCACTGGTTTAGAGCTTAAATGAAGGGCTGCCTTTCTGATCATATTGAACTGAAAAAGAACACTCCTATTATCATCATAATGAACTAATTACTGAGCTAAAAAGGAGTACTCCTTACTAATGACATGCTTTTGTTAAACAGAGGTAAATAATGTAAAAAAAAGTATATTTTTTTTACCCTTCTAATATATAACCTCACATTAAATCCGTACACAGCTCTTGTTGCCTGTTCCAGGTAGCGCATGGAAAGCCTCTCCAAGCTTCCCCTTCAGGTACAACTACGCTTGATAATTCCTTACTTTCCGTTTTTTTTTCTCCGTACTAAAATTCACCTTACCTTGCTAAAATGCTTCAACTTCCGAACAAGCGGTGATGCACTAAGTTCGTCAAGTGCTTTCGAGAGATGTGTACAATATAAACTTGTTAACTTGTACACCTTCAGCGATATAATAAATTTTTTAATTTTAAAATAGAGCCAGATTTGACATATGACCTACCAAAGACAAACCCGTGTTGTTGACTCACTCTAAAAGCAAGTTTTGGCAGTTACTACTAGTAACATAGGTACTAATGGAAAGACGGCAATAACTATAATAGTTGTCGTATTTTATTTATTTATTCACGATAAATTTTTAAATTAGGAAAATATTTTTTTTGTCTTTGCTGAAAATTACTTTTACTGTGCCAGAATTAGCCTTGAGTCATATGGTAATATACTTCAAAAATCTAAAAACAAATCTAATCTATTGAAAAAATTGGTAGTGCCCATATTTTTATATATATTTCCGGCTGTAATATTTGTTCAGCAACAGTAACTATTTAAAATCCTCTTTTTATTTGATTACAGTCTTCTTAAAACTTAATTTCTTGTTCCACATCTAATCAAATTAATGTGCAAAACCTTAAGTTGGAAATGATTATGCACTGCTCATTCAACAACTTCGTGAAGTGCTTCTGAAGTGCATTCAAAGGCGCCCTGGAACAAAGTAGGTATTTTTCTTGGAATAATTTAATTTCACACCCCTAGAGTAACGTACAGGGTGTGTAACCATAGTTTTCCAATAGATAGAAATTTTCTCGCTTTTGAATTGCATGTGAATGGAATGGATTCATTTGCAACCACCCTCATTTCTATGGCTTCACTGAAAAATATCCCAGTCGCACATCTATTCTTTTTTAAATGGAATCAGTTTGTGGTTGATATTCAAACTAGTAACCTCTATTGCACCATATTAGCATAAATTTGTTGTGTGATATATAGTTAAAAGACGTTTTATTGTGATTGACTTCAAAAAGAGCTTTAAAAAACATTGTTTTGGAAACGAGTGATTTTTTAAATGAACTTTTGTTAATATTTTAATTTGAAAAAAAAAATTTTATCTATCACTCCATGGAAGGATACATTTCTAATGGAATTTTTTGAATCAGTGAAATATGGAAGATGTAATTCACATCAATATTTAATTATCAGTAAATATTATAAGTCGGAAAACAAGTATTCGTAAAATTCGTCTAATTCTAAAATCATAGGTGACACAAAAACGTGAACAAGCTTATTTGAAAACTATAGTAGATGCCTCAAGAATCAATATCTAAATACCATTTCACGCCTCTAAAAACTCAATCTCATTTATTTTTATCGAACACCCACTTGCTTTTTGAATGAAACTTGGGATAGTTCTTCCAATATTCGTGTTCTTTATACGTATTGATCTTAGAAATATTGGTGAAATTAATATCCCGCCTTTGGGGGAGGGGGCTTCATTTCAAACCTCCAAAGTCTCTAAGAGAATTTTTTGTTATCTTAACGATCTTGTAATACAAGAGGTCGTATAGTTTCATGCAAATTGGATTTATTTGAGTACGGGATTGGGATTCTGTCATGAAGTATATAATTTATATACGTTTATATCTACGGATATTGTGAGAAGCGTAATATCATCAATACTAAACCAGAAGTCAATAATAAAGTTTTTTTTTTACTTTCTTCACTTTATTTCATTTGTTTTTACAAAAAAAAATTAGCAATGATTGTCTGTTGTTAGCATAAAAGCCTCAACCCTTGGTAGCTGGTAACTTGGGATTTAAACCTGGGGCACATGGATATGAGTCACCGCCTCATCCACTGAGCAATCAAAAATTTATTCTTATATACAGTAAATAAAAATTATTAAAAGTAAAAGTTTCAGGGTTAAGAACCTCAAAAAATTTCTGAATAAATTATTTTGGTGCTCCAGTGAATATTACATAATATATTGTAAAGAACGATTTTGTGTTTAAAAAATTTGGTTTAGCTTAAAGATTAAAGGAGCACAACTACTTGGAAGGACATCAATACAAAATTGGCCGCTCTAATGATGCCGACTCTAAAAGATGTAGACACCGTGATGTAATTTTTGTGTTATTTCCCGTCACTCTTGTTAAAAAAAAAAAAACACAAATACCTGGAACACCACTTCCTCGAAAAATTTGGGAGTGTATCCAGGATTTTATCAAATCATTCTTTCAATGTATCTTTTCTTCAAAATAAATAGGAATTGTTGAATTTTGTTAAGCAAATGAATAGAGCTGATTAAACGCTTTCTTCAAATCATGACTTTATTATTTTTATATTTTTTATAACACAATGAGATAAGAAGGTACTCTAAAGCAAACCAACACTCAGTGCGAAGTTATTCAAATCAAACTCTTTCTCCTTCATTTGACTTACATGTGCAAAATTCAAATATTTACTAACTATCGTTTATTCTTTACAGATAATCGATACTTATAATTATGAGAAAAATCTTGATAAATCCGAAAAGGTGCCTATTGCGGATTTGGATAAAAATCACAATACACGTGCCACTCAAAAAGAGCAAGGTTATTCCTCAAGTAGTTCGGTTGAACCCTATAGTGACAGTAGCCTTACCGACGCAGTCAATGTAATCAAATTTATAAAAAAAATGATTCCAATACACAATAACTGTAATTTTATGTTAACAGATCGGCAGGAGTAGTATTGTGTCTCCTAGTGACTCTTGTTCAAACTTATTCGTCGAGAACTTGAATAACAACACCCCTGACGGAGATGTAATACTATCGGATTATCTTGCTAAACACCAAGTGCCTTTTCCAGAATTTTCACTTGAATCAGAATCAGCTAGTGAAGGTTCGTTGATATTTTCAATTTTAAGATACTTCTATTACACTTTTGATAAATACATGCAGATTTTATCTCGGTAGCAACATCTAATGGTGTTGAAGGTTCTTGGGCAGATAACTGGCTTTTTAAAAAGAAAAAACATGGCAATGAATCTCCAGCACCAATAGGAATGTTAGTTCCCGCTCCCAGAGAGGACATAAGAGCTCTTATTGGTGATAAAACTGCAGATGAAATAAGTGATTTATCAGAAGCAGGTTCAGATTTTGAAGGTGACGACATGGATGAGAATGAAATACATGACAGTCTGAATCCTCCAAGTGAAAGGGTGCTTAACAAGCACGTGATAGGTGGCAAAAGTACGATTGGTCTTTTCGACGAACTCTTAGAACAGACAAGTCTCATATCTACATCATCACTTCAAGATAACGAACCAATATATACTGAAACCAAAAATGATTTTGTGCTAGGAGATGACGGTCTAAATGTTGTCGAGAGACCAAATATAATTTTAAGCAGCGGCAGTATACCAATTGAACATGAAGCAGTGAATTCCATAGTAGCCGCGCAAATCCTTCAGAATAGTCCACCAAAGAATATACTTGAACCAGCTCCTATACCAAGCCTAGAAGAATCAATTCTGGCACCTCCTACTGAATTTACAGATTTATCGAATGCTTCTGATGAGATCATTCCCAATAATACCACAGAAAAGAGTGTTAACGACATCAAAGATCTAAGTGAACTGCTTGAATCCGTATCACCAACTAATGAAACAAATGGAGGTAAGAGAGTTTTATTATTTATTTCAATTCGCTTGTCAATATTGTTTGCTTATCTTACTGCATGTACAATTTATCTGTAGTACCTTTATATATGCATGTATAAGGAAGCTAACTACTAGTTGTCATTTGCTAGGTGAAGAATTATATAATGTACGTACAACTTGCTGTTTATACACTGCTAGGTAAAAACGGTTTGTAGTGCGGCTTACTTAATATCTAGTAATTCTTGCACTGAGGAAAGTTTATGCTTTCAGCACAAAAATATTCGTGCAGAGAACAAACGTCTCCTACTAACAACACTAACGAACTAACCTCCGCATTTAATTTCGATAATCAGAAGTCGGAAGAGTTCTCAAAAATTCAATATAAAGAAAACAATGCTAATCCTGAATCTGTTAGTGATGATAATACACCCTACATCACTCCTAGCGAAACACCACCTGAACAACAAGAAGATTATTCTCACGTAGGACCTAAAATTGTCCGAAAATCATCAGTTATTGAATTCCTTGCAGCTGTAGCTTTGGGTCCTTTTCTAGCTCTATCCACACCTGAAGCAAATGAAACTATTTTGAAAGTAGCAGAAGAATCTCCGCAGGGTGATATCTTTCCAACGTCTAGAGAAGACGATGTTCAAATTAATTCTGTTAGCATATCGAAAGACCCAGAACCTTTACCTGAAGAGATAAGTTCTCCTGAACCTGCCCAAAATCATACAATCAAGAAAATAGAATCTTCAGGTTCTACAGAAGAAAATCTCGAAGTGGAAAACAGTGCAGCTACCATCATAGAAGAGAGCATAAAAACAGATGAGACATCTTCAATAAAAGTGAAAGAAATTCCAAAGAGTTCCGGTGTAGATAAGTCCATAATGGACTTACCTGAAACAGAAAAAATCTGTGTTCAAATTAATAAAAATCTCATTATAGAAAACTCTATAAGTTCAGATACTCTTAAAACACAGGAAAAATCAAACGTTTTAGATGTTAACGCTTCTAAAGATTCTTCGGAAGAAGATACAAAGAAACCACAAGCTCTTATTTCAGAAGCTAATTTAGTTGCAAAAGATACAAACTTGATACCTATGTCAGAATTAACACTATCTATTATCAGGACAAATTTGAAAAAATGTGAAGAAATAACAAGCCCTACGGTGAAGGAGGAAACACTCAGTGAAGAACGCGTTGCTGACGCAAAAAAATCATTGAAGGAAAGTCCTGAAGCGACTTCTAAAACACCTGAAGGAGAAAGTAGCGCTGTGCTCAATTCTGCTTTAAAGTCAAAGCTCGAAGCTTTAACAGATATTGCATCAGGAAGTCTTGAAATCATAGAAAAATCTTTAGATAAGGAGTTGCATGATAGAGTTGTGACAGAGGAGGTCTCTAAACTAATTCCACCAACTCTAAATTCCTCAGATTGTAACCAAGAAGGAAGTGTTAGTAAAATGAAAACCGGAGGAAAGGAAGCAAAAGATGCGCCAACAGAAGCAAATCTGAAGCCTGCTACATCTATCACAGAAGTAGAAATATCTAATCAGGAAACATTAATGGATGAATCTGAAAATAAAGATGATATTCTTGATAAAAATATTACGGAGGAAACTAGAAATATATTAAAAGAAAGTACTGTGAAAAACACTGATCAGGACACTTTAAATAAAGACTCACCGCCAGAACCCATATTATCGAAACTGCTAGAAGAAAAATCTGAAATTGAAGATAGTATTATCACGAACATGGAATTATCTGAGATGTCTCCACAAATATCTATGGATGCATCTATAGTACAAGGTGACACCAAGCATGAGTTATCTAATGAGGAAATTAAAGTCAACAAAAAAGAAAATATAGTAGTAAAAGAAAAGCACATAAAGCCAGTTCCTTCAAATGAAAACAAGGAAGAAGGGACATCAAAAACCGAATCTCTTCCTGAAAAATCCTATGAAATGATCACGAAAACCGCAACAATTGAAGATAAATGTTTACCACAGGTACTAGAAAATATAAAAGTCAATAACACAACAAATGAAGAGTCAGAAGAAACCTTGAAGCAAGAGACTAATGTAAGTATCGAAGCTAATATCACACAGGATAAGAATCCGGAAGAACAGAGATCTGAAGTAGTAATTCATCCATCAAATTCGGAAACTAGTAATCCAGAAGGAGGGAAAAAGAACAATAACGAAGCGGTGGATCCTTTACACGAATTAAACAGAACCGAAGCAGAAGTACCTGCCTTCCTTGAGCAATTTGGGAATACAGTAAATGAGAAACAAGAAGATCTAGAAGAAGCAACTTTAAAAAATAGTTCTCCAAGTGAAGCCAAGATCGAATATAATATAAAAGATGAGAAACGTAATTCTACCGCACCCATCTCAAATGCAGATTTATCTACCCAAGAAATAACTCCTATTGCAGAAATTGAAGACTCAAACAGCAAAGAAATCTGTTCTTCTGAGGAAGAACATGATAAAGAAGCCTGCAACAAAAACAGTGTAGCAGAAAAAGCTATTAAGCTAGAACTGGAAGACAAAATGACTATTTCAGAAACAACAACTTTGGAACAAGCAGAGGAAGATTTTGAAGCCAAAGAAGAAATAATTGAAAAGGTTCATTCTGTAACCGATGAAAGAAATATAGAAGATATCGATGCTAGTGTAAAAAATATTTCAACATCCACTTTAGAATTGGAAATACCTGCTAAGAAATTAGATTTTGTTAATCCTGTCGTTTCCACAATACAAAAACACAAGACGGAACAAGAAACATCAGAAGTTGAAAATATTAATTGTAACAAAAATGAGGAAAATATTGTAGTAGGTTCTGTAAAAGTTGAAATCTGCAACATTGAATCAAACATAACTGGGGAAAAATCGCTGCTCGGAAGCGATATCGAAGATCATAAAAAACAAGTAGATGTTGCCACAGATATCAACCCAGAAGTTCCCGATATGACGACCGAAGGAACATTAAACAAACTATCAGTCAATACTAACGAAGACAATTCAGACGGTAATAGTACAACAGAAGAACCTTGTAGGATAGAACACGAAAACGATCATACCATTCAAGATATCACTGATCCATCACCACCAATAATCAACAATGATAAAAATACTGAGAAACCGGAAAGTAATCCAGAAGAAGTTGTAATCGAAACTGTTACGAGCGAAACAAACCACGTGAAAATAGTTGAGGATATAAGCACTGTACAAAATTCGTATAGTTCCAACAAGGTAGAAGATAACAAGAAAGTCGAAAATATTTTCAATTTCAAGATCGGAAGAGCGTTCAACAAATACAAATCCTGAAGAGAGAGAACTATCTGCTTCAGAAGCAGTAGTACCTGATATGCAAAATACCATGGAAAAAGCTACGAGTTTCGAAACCGAA
>QYTT01078971.1:0-18598 GCA_006980735.1 Dasypogon diadema | reverse complement strand
ATTTTAAATGAACTTTCCTGGTTTTGATAAAAATTAATCTAAATTTTTGTTGGACGAGAATGGAGCTTTAGGTTTAAATTGGATTAAATGGATAATAATATCTCATTTTTAGATAAAGAGGAAGATTTGAGTGCTTGTAATAATAACGATTTTCTATTGCTAAAAAGAAAGAAATAATAATCAGCAAAATTTAAAAAATATTATAATTTTTCACTTGTTCCCTGCAAAGCAAGGAAATTAGCAAAATTTCAGGATGGTATTGCTAAATGCAAGCAATACCATCATGAAAATTTTCTGAAGGGCATAGTTGATAGATGTGTTAGTAAGAGTCCATAGCCGCCTGAGCTCTTACATTAATTTTGGTGCAATTTCTCATTTGACGAAAAAACTTAATTATCTTTTTAATAAACTGAATTGTGCGCAGTCCGAATGAACAGTCTCGATCACAACTCCCACCTATTTTTATCTTACCACTAGCAGACAATTTCTAGTCCAGATTATCAGGCTCTCCAGGAATCTTCCTAGTGAACTGAGACGGAGTAGTGGCAATCGTAATTTTCCTAGTCAACTTTTTAAATACTTTAAAACTGTTTACTTTTAAATTCTAACTTAAAATTTTTCTCTTTTCTTTACCCAGTGGCTTAATTATTCCTTTATTTCTTTTTACTTGTTAATTCTAGTTAGTAATAGAAATAAATATATGAATAAATAAAAATGCGCTTGGAAACATTGGATCACCCGGTGCAGATTGCACCCTCGCACGCCCCCTAACAACGCCACTGTGATAACTTCTTTGGCATAGAAGACCACATTGGCAGTTCATTTACACCTACTTTACTGATTCGCTACATACGACACAGTTTTTAACCCCAATAAAACCCACAAGCTCCCCAAAAACCTCAAGGTTTAGATACATGGGAGGAGCACATAATATGTTTTTATTATTTTATTTTGTTTTGATCTACAAATTCAGGAACGTTGAGGCCTTGTGCCTGATACATTTTGGAACAACTTTTACGTAATAGGGGTAACACATTTCCATTTTTAGCCCACATAAATATCGAGAGATTCTGTGATTTTGTAGAGGTTACCTAGAAACTTAGTACGTCTTTCATAACCTTTTATTAACAATTAATTTGGTTCTCTATCCATTTTCTACTTCGAGGTCGTTGTACAAGCAAGAAAATATCCTTATGATATTTTAAACGGCGATATACCCTTCGTTCTCAAAGAATTCTAAGAAATGGATAATAATACCTATGGGAAAAATATTCTCCTTATTTCTAAATGAATTGTTTTTTAACTGAAGGTCTTGAAATAATTCGTAAAGTAATGAAAATAAAAAAGGGACTGAAGGCAGAACTTTGATCTACCTGACTATGTCATTTAAGTGTATTCTTTTTTTTACCTTTTCTACTCGAATGAAAGGGAGACAGCACCAACAAAGATTTCCGTTGAAGTTTTATATAAACTGAAATGTGGTATGTTCATGCATTCCCAGTTATTTTTGAGATCATTTTTTTACATGATTAAAACTGTTTTTTCCACTAAAGTCGTAAATATTATTGATTTGATATTAGGGAAATATCGAAACGATATAAAACTGCAGCTATCTTCAAATTTCCCACCCCAAGCAGGAAAAATAAAGGCGGAGCAGAGAACAATTCCAGTTTGCTCCCATCCTCGCTCCTATTCCATTTATCGCGTTTCCAATACTGACTATTATGAACAAGCAGCGCCACCCGTAAGCAATGATATCAACTTAGCAGAGGGTTATCCTTCAACTCATTTCACGCTGAAATGCTGTGTACATCTACTTCTTGCTATGCCTGAGGTATTTTCATCTTTATATCTTGAATGTCTCGTCAAATATTTGCACTAGTATGACGTGAATGTTCATTTACTGAAAATATAGCCTCAGGGATCATTAAAAGTTCCTTCTATTGTTTAGGAGACGTACCTCGAGAATTGAAAGGAAGTCAGAGGACTCTTGGGGATGCAGTCCTATCCCTTAAGAAATTTTACAGTGGAGCTCATGTGAGCCTGAGCACTGAATGACGGCTGTATATACCGCGATCTCATACACGCTATGACTGAGAACCGTGACGGCTTGGTCTTTCTCTGTTGAAGGAAGAAAATTGAATTTTAATTCACAAAGGAGTTTACTCAGCTTTATCAGTGTTTACTAAAGCCTTTTTTCTGGTTGCTGTAAGGGTAGGGACAGGAATTGAAATCGTCAGTAGAAAGGCGCTGTAAGTGCTGTTTCTAAAAAGCAATAGAAATGTGTAGTGTACACACGAGTAAAATAGGAAGCCGGCAGAGCGACTTAAAGGGAAATTAAATTACTAGAGATAACGGAGATGATTTTATGCTGATTTCGTATTCAGGCACTTAGGAGTCGTTCACTTTCTTCTTTGCATGTCTTTCTTAAAATATTCTAACAAGATTTTGAGAATAAGTAAATAATTGTATGCACTTGATTCTGATTAACGGGCGAACCTGAAACTGTGGGAGTCTAGCTACACAATGATAGTATGCAGATGTGGGCCCAGGGCTCTCATTCAGCTTTGAAGGTGTAATTTTTACTGAAATTATGCCATGTATATAGTAGTTCATCCAAAGTATGTTATTATTACTAAGGGTCCTAGAAATAAGTGAATGGTATTGTTCGACAAGGAATTTCAAGGATAAGATGGTACTTACTTCACAAGTATATAGGGATCTAAAGATCCTATGCGATTAGATTTTCAAGGTTCACCGTCCAGCGCAAGCGAGAAAACTTACAACCAAGTGATATCATGCGGGCATCCCTAGTTTCCTCAAAAAGAAGGAAGGAATTCTCAACCCAAGAATAATGGTGCTACGATGGACTGGGTGGTGGGTTATTCGATTGCTTGTTAATTGTGTACCAACTTTCTTCTTACTCTTTTTGACCTTTAGATGCTCAACCAATTTTTTATACAGAGCTTCGATCTCTTCCCTCATGTCCTTCTTCCGCCAGTAAGGCTCCATTGGTATGCCACACCGCAGCCACTTAGAACCTCTACTGTTTTTGTGTCTATGAATGATAATGTGATTCAAATAAACGTCAGCCTTTGGAATTCTTGTTGAATGCAAAGTTAGGTTCTGTTGCATTGAAAAATTCCTATAAATCTTTTCGAAGAACATTTGATAAAGTTGTTGTGCTTATTCCCTGTCTGAAAGGCTAGTTTTCAGGTGAGTAGTATCTAATGGCAATTCGATTGCGATATATGTCCGAGTCAATGTACAGGAGAGCGCAACAATTTCCATGGTCTATTGTGTTAGCTCACTTTTCAGTTGAACAAGTGACGATCTAAAACTATAAAGGGTTCTAGAAAATTAGCCAGAAAAGCTACACTGTCTTTTAGATTTCGAGGATTCACCAGTAATCCGACTTAAGTTGTGTTGTGACAAGAAGAAGCCCTGCAGCAACAAATAATATCCTGTGAAATAATTTACATTTTTTAAATCTTTTTCAGCTCATAATGCATTAGGGCATTGTAAAAGCATTTTATAATTTTTTTAAAGGCATTCTTGGAGAAGGGGATTTGATTGTGACGTAATTAATTCAAGTTTAATTCTTTTGTGTGTAATTTTCTATAATATGAAAGTAGAAGTCCGGCATTAATCCTTATTATGCGCAGATTATAACATTTCTCCGGGGATAAGTTGTCCCAAGTAGAAATTTATGCCCCTGTTAAAATCCGAGGCTTAAAACCTCTATGCACATGTATTTTACTCCCTTCTGCATGAATTAATTTGGAAATATGCATCCCTTGTCTCGTGTATTTGCCAGCATGTAGAGAGCAAATTTCTACATAAATGTGCACAAATAATTGCACGCGCTGGCTGACTTAATATTCACAGGGAGCAAGTAAAATCCGGAATCTATGCATGCTTTACGCTCCTCTTGCGAGGGCCGCGCTACCTCGCTACCTCGCTACCTCGCATCATCTGCAACTGTTTTTACTATATCATAAGGAGGAAAATGCTTTTTGGTATGTAAATAATTTAATTATAACTTTGGACTATTTACATTTGAATGTTTAGATACACTCGAGTAGAATAATATAATTTTCTTTGAAGAGATAAAGTCGGAGTAAATAACTTAATGCAAAGGCATTTTCCTCCATGTTATGAATTCTCGCTGTTTCCTTAGTAAAATTTGTTGTTCGTTGTGAATGCGTTTTGAATTTAACCAGGGGCTGTTTTATGGAACTGCTATACAGACAGCCTGAAGCTATGACTAAGTCAAATTCGAAGTCATTGGAATTTCAGCTCAAGGGGTTAACTGCTTATAATTTTAACTATATATCGACAATCAGCATAAACAAGAAAATTTTCTATTTTTTTCTAAGAAGAGGTACGTTATGGAAAAATGGACACAACGGAAACGAAATTTGAGTTAGATCCAACTCATTATTTATTTAGTTTAGGGATACAAAAGAAAAGGATTTTTGAATCTCCTTAAGGGATGCGTTTGAATGCCACGTTTCCAGTTTCATCCACGTTCCAAATTCGAAAGCTTCGTTCATCAGATCCTGTGCCAAGACCATCCTGTTGGCGTGGGTTCGAATCCCGCACAGGACATGGCGGTTTTTCTGGGTACCAGTGGTTGAGGCAAATCTACTGACAAGAATTGTACTTGAGAAGCCACTGTGATGTTGCACAGTAAAAATTTCATGTCGAAAATTGCGGCTCACTTGCAACATTTGTCAGGTTAAAATTTCCTAATCTACCCTTGCCTAATTTCCTTCCGCCTAAGCTGTGCTCTGAGCATCATAGGGTTGTCCCCTGAGCTTAGGCAACACCATTACCATGGAGGTTGTTCTGGGAACCAGTGGTTAAGGCAATTCTACCAACAAGAATTGTATTTGCGAAGCCACTGGGATGTTACACAGTAAAAATTTTATGTTGAAAATTGTGGTTCACTCGCAACATTTGTCAGGTTAAAATTTTCCAATCGCCTCTTCCCTCATTTCCTTCCCACCAAGCTGTGCTGTGTGCATCATAGGGTTGTTACCGAAGTGTCGGCAGTATCTTAAAAAACTATATAAAAAATCAATTACGACAAAGTGAAAAATGTAAAATATTCCTTACAAGTTGCCAAGGGATCCTTGAGAAGTACTCTAAAGTTTTAAGGAAATGCTAAGAGCCCCGTATACGAAAATTTACTCGTATGGATTTCGGCACTTAAAATTTTGAAAACTGAAGTGGTTGGTGCTGCTAAAACTTTTTGAGATTTAAGTTTGTTTTATATATTTTTAAGTTATTAAAGGTTTACGTTTAATTAACTTAACTCAATACTTTGCATTTGGCGAAGAAAGAGAAATGAGAAAAATAAATGATCACTTTGATAGCTTTCATACCAAAGCAGTAAACTTTTCCATTTCAATTACTTTTTTGGCAATACATGAGCTTTTGAGTTTTCAAAATGCGAAATATTCCACTAAAATTAAACACCTCTAAAAACCAATTTGTTATTCAATTTGTGCTTAAAAGATTTTTCCTTCTTTCATTCTTTGTGCTCTAGAAATTCGCCATTAAGCAAAAAATCATAGCAGTTGCATCTGAAACCATAGACTGGATATAAATCAAAAGATACGCTATTTAATTACCTACCATCTATTCTGGATAAAACTAGTGCTTCTGACAATTTAATTACCTGCAAATTTCGAGTTGCAAATGTCTAGAAACTTTCTGTACGTTTACGTATGTGTTCTTGCACCTCAGATACATTGTATGCAATGCAAATTTATAACGCTCCAAATCTCATAAAAATTTGCCATAACAAGATTTCCTTATACAATTCAGAGGATAAATTGGATACAAGCAATCACTACATATTCGGAATTTATGCTTTCATTTCTTTTTAAGTTGGTAACATTTTTAAGAGGATATACTTGAAGAAAAATGATGCACAACTCCTATGATGTGAGTACTTTGGAGACTTTTCTCGCTGGGATGAACACTCGAATGTATGTAGAGCCCCTTTTATAATATATTATCCTCATTTATTTCGCTTTGTTCCATTTAACAGGGACACATTTTATGAAACAAATTTAATAGAGATAGATACGCTTAGGCACATGATCATCATAGCACTGAAATACGCCATAAGATACAAATTGTTGGGGTTAATATGGTAAGAGATCTTTTAACGTCTATTTTAACTGTGTCTGAGAGTTTTCTGACTAATTAATACAAGAAGTGAATACGTATCGTGGCATCTAGACGAAGTGGGCCGCCGGCAAAGCTAAATAAAAGACTTCTATTTTTATAGCTCCAACAGAAATTATTGGCTTTGAAAAATCACCTTCTTGTTCTTATTGGTTTCACATATTAGAAAAGTACGCACACCATTATAGAATTTCATAAAAATTATTAAATAATAATAATTACATAATAAATTAAAAAAATATATAATAATTATATAAACTGAACAGTGGGAAGTTCACGCAGTGTTTTTTTTTTAATTTTGCTTATGCATAAATAAACTTTTTCAAAGTTAAATGTCGATTTGTTCAATCATTTTGGGAAGTTTCTAAATATAAAGACGTAGGTACTGTTCATACTGAGTGTCTACTGGTCCAAATCAAAACTCATCTGTCCAGTTTAAATGTCGCCTTCACCGTATATAATATTGACTTGGACAAATTCAATGCCTAAGGAGGAGGCAGAATAGATGTCAACCAGCTCTCTACCGACACCGATCACCATCAATAGAAGGGAAGGAGTCAATGCCGATTCTTGTGGAGTTGATTACAAAATTGTTACCAAGAAACTGAGGAGGTCCTGAGGAGGTTTGTTATGAACAAAATTGTCACCTATATTAAAAAGGCTGAGGTGGTGCGGGAACAGATCAACAAGTAGGAAAGAGCAGGGTAGATCACAAGGGAGAAAAATTTGCAGCTCAACGTATGTAGACGCTCTCCACCGAAGTCCCTGTATGTGATCAAAAGGAAGTTAAGGAGCCTGCGCTAATAGCCAATATAGTTTCCATAGAACCGTCACTTGACTTGTCGCGGGAGGGGGGGGATTAAGGAAGGGCAAATGTCCCCGAGAGAAGAGATTATATTTGAAAGCCCACAACAAAGACTTTTTGGTACTGTACGACCCTCTGTGTCCTTCCAATGAATCCTGTACCCGGCATATAATGGAAAGGTGAAGAGGATCATCTTTGAAGAGTAACAGTAGTCTCAGATCTCAGTAAGTCTGATCGAAAACCAAAACGAACCAGAAGGCGGATATCTCGGAGCACGACAATCCGCTAATAATATTGCAGTACGCTGGCATTCGGACTATATATATGTATAGAGTTAGTGAGTCCCTTTAAAAACATTTACGTAGTTAGCCATTGAAGTGCATTTCAGAGATGTCTAAAAAGCTTTCTAAACAGTATTTGTGGCATATATGCATGGCTAAACAAGTACTACAACCAATTTTGATGTCCACCATTTTTGAAATAAGAATGAACTATTTATGATTTTTTGTAATTTCTTTGTTCCCTGTATACTTATTTCCCTCGTTCAAGCGTGGATTATCTAAACAGGAGTCCATATTAAAAATTCCAACCAGAATCAAAACAATATAATTTTAAATTTTGATTTATATTTCAGCTTTAAAAGGATACTTCATATTTTCTCGTAATAATTTATTAAAGAAAGTCAAATGTTTAGGGTTTGTACTTTGACTTGTTACTATGCTAATTTCTGTAAAACATGACTTCGGCTCTTGCTTATCCCATCTGATGATCCTTTATCTAGCTCACTGTTTGCGTACCCTTTAAATTTTTGCCAATGTCTGGGCATCCTTATCTAATTTAATGATTAGCAAATATTTAATCACTCTCAAGTTAATACTTAAATCCTCTTAAGCTATTTAATTCTACTATGTAACGAAGTATCAATATTCATTCATCTTTCCAGAATTTTCGTATTTACTAAGATTCTTGAACTTTTTTAAAAACAGGAATACCTCGGGACGAATACTCAATTAATTCTGCATTCACGCTTTAATTAACAAAATGGAAAGTTTTCGTGAAAGCTTAACTCAGCACTGAAAAATTAATGATCCACTGGGAGCATTGGAAAGCAAGTGTTTGTATACCTCGCCTTAAGATTCTCGAAACTTAAATTGGCTTCTCTTCTTGATGGATGTCAGAATTTATATTGGACAAGGACACTAAACGTGCAGAGATTTAAGGGTTTGTCAGGTACAACATGGGTATGTCGTTTATTAATTATGGAAGTAGAGTGTACTCTTACAATGGTTTAAATTAATAATTGATTTCGTAGTCCGACACTTTCGCTACTACTGTTGCGGATTGTAGATATTCTATAAGTTAAACTCAAGAACGGAAGAAAATGGAGTAATTGAATTTAGAAATGTAATATAATGACGTACTCTTTCCCCCCAGAGGGGGATTGTTGTCTCAATCCAAAATTGTACTTAAGAATCTTTACAACTCTAGACTGATGTGGACAGTGCCCTTTCTACTCGGTGAAAAATGGGATTGTTGGGCGGACCACAGTGGCATCATGGAGCTATTCAGAGTAATGCACGATACCAAGGAGAACTAAAGCATTTGACACAGTCAATCATGAAAATTCAGTTCTTTTCGTCATCAAACGGTAATTGTTGATCAGGATGCGTCCAATTATGTTAGGGACGTGCCGCAAGGCTCGGTACTTGGGCCACTATTATTCGCCATTTATACCTCTGTCAGCTATCATCTCTATGCGAATGATGTGAAACTATATATCTCAACACCGATCTGGCTTCTAGAGGACTGTGCCAGCGGTTTGAATCATCACATTCTTACTGTCTGTTCATGGGGAGTTACTAGTGATCTCCAGCTCAATGCTAAGCCATAGTTATCTTCAAGAATCCCAGCGATACTACTGCATTCCACTTTGTAATTCAGTCGGCGATCTGGGTATTTCAATCAACCAGTCGTATACTTGGAATGATCATATTAATAGCGCAGTGGACAAGGTTTACTGAATTCTTAGAAGAATACGATCTTTTGTATATTACACACCTATCTCAACTAGTTATTAATTAGTTAGGGCTGTGATACTACTCCTATTTACTTTTGGGGACCTAATTTTCTGTGCACTGGACTCCAGTTCTAAGTATCAGTTAAATATCGTTTCCAACTCAGCGGTGAGATACATTTATGGTCTCCGCTGCTGCTGCTGCGTAGGTTTTTGGTTTTACGTTTAGCGTCTACCTCAGAGTAAAAGTTTACGTGCGTCTCCACAAAAGTTTGGGGAGTCATACATAACATCCCATGCCATCATATTTATATTCGGAACTTCACTTTTACAATTTCAATGGGAGTATACTTTCCAGAAAACTATGTCTCGAACCCTGCGTAATCGCACGGCCACGAGTTGGACCACGTTTCTATCAAAAGGCTGATGTCTTTGGGGGAGTGAAGAGGGTCACATGCAGCCATGTGCGGTTTACAGAGTGGCACCCTTTCTGTTAAAAACAATGAGAATGGTTCTGGTGGATTACTTGGAATGTGAATGCGGAAGACATTGCTTTGGCCACCTTGATGGATATCGAAATTGCCTTCGACAAAATCGAAGGTTAGATAGCGAGCTCTCCCATTATAGCGAGTTTTTAATATTATTTTTCGAGAAAGGACGAAACAGCTAGTAATTGAACCCAAAAAGTCCAGACTCCATCATAGGTTTTTTTTCGTATGCAATCAGAAAAAGGATTCCAGTTAAAACTATTTCAACACTGTGTGTAACAACTACATGGAAGCTATCTAGCTCTACGATCAGTAGGAGCCGAGGAGCGCTTGACGAAGTTTCAGCACAGCACTGACTCTATGATTCCTTCGTAGTGTGATGCTTTGTTTTATTTTCATGCTCCCATAATATGCCATGATTGTCGGGTCTGAGATGTGCATAGAATAAAATTTTGCGGTGAACTGTACTGAAATCAGAGCGTAACTATAATACAATCTAACAAGACGACGTCGTCTTCTTAGACATATCTCATTAACCACGAAAAGAACTAATAGTGCACAAGGATGACATGTTCTTCCTTTTGTTAGTCAGCGTACACTCTACCAATACTTTCGTGTGCAGATTTCTATTTTCCTCCACCATCAACTGTACGTTTCAGTCATGGTTATTACTGTTGCATCAATCGAACCCTTAAGGGTAAGATAACTGCCATCGTGCGGACGTAACGAATCCTCGTACTCCATAAAAACAAAGTCTCAAGGCAGCTGCCAACAAGAGTATGTTTGACTGACTCATGAGATGTGAAGAAGAAGCTATGCATTATTTTGCCATATGGCAGACTTGTGGCTTTCATTACATGGAATTGTCCCATTTTAAGGATGTCTCAAGATACGAGTATTTGTGTATTTTGTGGCAAATCATTTGAAAACTTATTTTCAATTATGTTCTGCCAGCAAATCGATATTTTGGAAATCAGATGCAATATTTGCATTTTCCAATGCAGAAATACCGTCTGATTTTAATGAGGAAAGTTTCTTTGTTCACTTGTCCTCGAGGAAGACAGTTTCAAATAAAGAAACTTCTTGTAAGTTCCCATCCGCAAACGAGAGAATATTATAATGAATTTATTTATTCAAATATAGCTGCTTGGCTAAGATAGGACAGTGCTATCAAACTTAAGAATCCACAGTGAGTTTTGAACTGCTTAATTCCTGAAACAGTGATTATTGCCAGGAAAAATTATAAGATCATCAATAAACACTGGAGTGATGGGAATCTAGGACATCATGAAACATGAGCTACAAACATATCCCAAGAAAAATTTGTGGTGTTTAAAAATAGAGAAAAACATTTTAAATATGATTTTTTGCTTTATTTTGTGTTATAAGTAGGTTTGTTTTCCAAGCTTCAATTTTTTTAGGATGAAGGGTGTGTTTTTGGTTGCGTTATTTCGTCGGAAAATAAAAGAAGTTGACTTTATGTCTTTTTGCACGCCATAAGCGTCTATTTAATTTTCACGTAATTAGCTAAGGGATATTTTGAAATAAAGTAGTAAAATGAAATTTTAATTGTTTTTTTCTTGTTTTTTAAATTATGGAAATATAACAAACTAAAAGAGTACTGCATGATTAACTACCTGGTTACCGGGTACCGGGCTTAAGTAGGTAGAAATAGCGACGCAATATCTCGGTAGTGCCCACTACCTACCTCTATTTTAATCTGGACTGATTAAATTCTCGACTGAAGAAATCAAAAAGGATTAATTGTCAAGATAGTTTGTTGTTGCTTTCATAGGCGCCAAATTCGAAGTAACATCTATCCCCCCACTTCCATTTATTTCTTTTGGGAAACGAATATCCTTATTATCTCGACCGAATTTACATTGGTTTTAACGACAGTTAGGAATCTATGAAGAGGATCTTCCTCCAGGTGGAGGTAAAAAAATGATAATGGTATCGAACTTCTGACTTAGACAACTTTAATCCTTCTAGGTTTTTCATCGTTTTAGGTATTGGAAAGGACCTTCCTCGTCTTGGAAGTAAAAAATGGTAGTATTTCGGAATTCCTGAAGTGGAAAAATGCGTTTTTTGAACAGCACTTTTTCCATCCTTTTTAGTCCTGAAAGGGCCTTCGCGAGTGGCAATATTTTCGAGCTCCTAGCTTAAAAAATTAGCTTTCTTTGCATAGCCCCTTCTTCGTCCTTGATAACCACTATAGGAAATAAGGTGGACTGGTAATATCGTCAGACCATGTGTGGGAGACGTGCAATGTTCTTTTGGTTCCAAGAGATTATTATTTTATTTTATTATTCCAAGCGATATGGGACTCGTACATGTCTTCAGTAGACTATTTCGGTTACTATTACATTGATATCTGCTTTTAAAACTGATCAGACCCAGTAACATCGCTGGAAAGGAATTTCCTCAGGACATTTTAAATCTAGAGTTGGGAAGATTGTTTACCCACGCAAAAATAGCGAAGTAATACAACGAAATGTAATGTGAAAATTTTTTTGATAAGCCTGAAAATTTAAAGTGCAAACTGCCCTGAGCTCTGGTTGCACGGTAAATAAATAGGTTCATATCCTGTTATTAATGTGATATTAGAATCAATCTGGAATCAATCTGTTGTAACAGAAATCACTTCGTCAAGAACGTTATTGCTTACAAAATTTATCAACTGGTGATCTAAAAGCAATTATATCATGGAAACTTCTTAAGTAGGGTGTATTCCACGGCTCTAGTGTCATCATCGTCGCCATTAATATCGCAACAAGCTCCTCTGAAACATGCCTGCAGTAGATAATATGGAAGGGAGAAACGTTTTTCAAGGAATATAACACAGGAATTACCTCTCTTAAATTCGGCGCTCAATAGGATATTCGCATTCGGCTCACATTTTTGGAACATTTTTCTTTCGTTCTGTTTATGCTCCATGCCATTCATCCCACCACTAATCCTCCATGCCGTCAGTATGTGTGCGCACGTCTAACGCTTTCGTCCAATGTCAATGCCCTCCTATTACTTTCCAAAAATTTTACTTATTGGAAGCGTCCCACCCACCACTTTTGCACAGCACCTTACGGCACTCTATGATTTATGAAGACAAATGCCTCTGCCCCTTGGTACGTGCGGGCTTTCATCGCCTGACAAGTACTCAATGGAGCCCGTAAGTTGAAATTTAGTTTGTTTTCTGAGGATCTGACTGGATAATCCTTGTAGTAACAGCTGGTGTGATACATGTTGCGAAGTGTTTACTGTTTGGTAAATAACTCTAAGGGGAGCTAAATGAGGCGTAATTGAATAAAGTTTGAATTACAGACATCACGCAAGACAAATAACAGGACGCAGTTGATGCCCCGAAAACTTTTGCAGGACAATTTGGATGCAACTCAAATGCTCCAGAGGATTACACTAAGGATGTCCTCTGAGTAGAAGACGAATGGAACGCCACTCTGTAACTTTAACAAAATTATAGGTTTACAGAGATATTCACTTTTAGCGGGGATATATGATTACGATAATGCGATCCCTCGTATGTAACTTGTAATCTCAAATTAATAGAGATGTGCAAATCTATAACTGAAGACTCTTTTATTGAGAAATTATATCAGCTTTTTGGGATGCAAGCTACATATTTAGATTTGTATTTGAACTAACTGAAACCTGTATTTCGGTATCTTTAATTCCTTTGATTTCTTAAAGCGTTTTTCGGACATTTTTTTTTGCTACATGCTTTCATCAAGGATATCTGATTCGGCAAAACAATATTTAATTTGAGATTGTTTGGTTATTTTTGCTAAATGGTTTCAAAATGTTTACACATCTCACTAAATACTTAACAATCATATTTAAATTACAGTAGATTATTTTTTCATTACTTATAAGTTATCAGAAAATATCTTAAATACATGATACAACGCTCTTTCCAGCAGGAATATTTTTTTAATATAAACTCGATTTGGTTCGATAAAATTTCAGAGTACTTTTACTATTAGAAACCGTGTTTTCACTTTTTCCCAAAGAGACTCACTTTAAAAACCTTAACACACCGTTTTTTACATGGTCCTTCGAGCCGGATATAATGCAATAATTATTTTCAGTAGTGTACGTCCAGGAGTATAATTTTCCATAATATTTGTGCCCAATTGCAAGACCACTTCTTATTTACTATGAGCACTTCCAAGTACAATTTATCCGGATACTCTTCACGCCTCTTTTGAAATATATTTAAAAAGAATTTCACTTTTGAATTTTTAAATTAATCTGTTAGACGTAAGTAAGACTTCTGTTGGTGTAATAAACTTTCCAGGGTATTGTATGCCTTTTGTGTAGTTTCACTTTTGAAAGGAAACCATGAGGTAGTAAAAATCCACAAACATTAATGCGATAGAGTCACAAAGGATACTCTCCGTCCGCCCCATCAAAGGAATATTTAAATTTTGCAACCAACACACTGTAAAAATTTCTCTTTTCATGGCTTATTTATTTCCTGGCTACAGAAAGCAGCCCTGGCAGTTCATATTTTATGAAGCTGTGTCACTTATTAAGGATGTTTGTCCACACTAACGTAATAAATGAAATTCACCAGTGCTGCCGTAGGAAATTGCTTTAACGGCAAACTATGTAGTCTGGATTTTGGATGCTATCTGTATGTCCCCCAAAGAATACCTGCGTGAAATGAATTTAATTTGTGTACTTGGCTGGAGGAGCTGCAAACCTTTTTATATTCTTTGGGATGATATTTTATTTAGAATTTACAAGCAGCTACCACGGATTATTATCTCGGCTGACTCCGTCCTCTACAATGGCGTTCTTTTCGTTCAGACTAAGCGCAATTTCTAATTTACTGTCCGTGCCAGCAGTTCTTCAACGTGCTGAATATCTGGTTTAGCTAATTAAGATGACTGCAAAAATGTTCCGTTGTTATTTTTCCCTTAAATGGACCATTATAACGATGTTCTCATCGTTAATGACGTAAATGGGGATGAAAAATCATTGCAAAAGCATTGGTTTTGAAATAAACTTAATTTTGTGGGGTTTGTGTTAGAGAACGTGATCACGTTAAGTGGCAAACTTGTGGATTTTAAAACAGTAAGTTGGGACATGATTTTCTGTAGAGCTCTAGAGAAGTTTGTAATACAAAAAGGATACCTTTAGAGCTAATTACGGTAAGAGTAACTCCACGTATTTTAAATTATTTAGCACAGAGAAAACAATTGTAATTAGAATTGAAGAAGCTTTTTGGATTTGAAGGATAATCAGGTCATATACAGAATATACCCACAAAAAGTTTTGGGTCAAAACGACCTGCTTGCATCATGGTTATATAATTTATTTGCCCAAGTTGAGACCAATTTTCCCCAAGCATTAAAAAACCTTCTCCGCCTATACAAAAGGAGTCGATCGGCGCACTGACGATGATCAAGTTGACTTACTGTTCGATCACTTTCCTTCCACCTAGAAAGAAATTTTCTACTCATGTGAACAGTTTTCAAGTAGTTTTCGAAGTGAATTTCATTTCAAAATTTAATTCAATTTAAAGAGTTCATCAAAGCCTACGGGGATTCTAAATTACGGAAGAAAGTACAAGTTAATTGCAGTTTTTCTTTTAAAGAAATGTAACAAGCATTTTTGTGACAAATCGCAAAAATTCCCAAACTTTTGAATTCAAAAACTCGTATCTCCTAAACGAAAAGAAGCAGGAGAGTGAGTGAACACTCATTAGACAGCTTGTATACTATACGGCCTTCATCCTAAAGGACAACTAAAAACCTTTCAGGTGCCATTATTGCGAAAATCGTTGTTGGGATTGCCCAAGAAATATCTGGTTCTTTTTGTAAAGAATACACAGGATTTTAATTAGGCTCATTACTGCAAACCTGAGTTAATGCAAATATAACGACTTTACGTCCTCATTAGCTTGGGAGTCGATGACGTTAATTTTTATAAAAGATCAAATTGACTAATTATAAAATCAAAATATAAAATATCTCAGTTAAAAAAATAGAAATACTATTATTAACGTACTGTGGAATTGTATCATCGCTTGCTTCTGCCATTTCATATTTTTTCCTGATTTGTCCTCCAGTGAGACCTTTTTCAATATCCTTGGATTGAAAGAAACCTAAATTGACTTGGTCTAGAAAATCCTCATTTTGAAACTACAACAAGTCGCCCTATTCTAAAAGCATTGAAAAACCGTAGAAATATCGGATCTACTCGTTAAGAAGATTCTTGAAAAATAAATATATCCTACCAATATTTTATTTTTCTTTATTCTTTTGAACGGCCCTTCTACATTAATGAACACTGCAGCAGTGTATAAAATACTGTATATTTTGTTATGTTAAGACTCTTAAAAGCGCTTATAAAAGTTCTATAGGAAACCATGTTTCACTATTTTTCACTTTTATTTTAAGGATTCTAAGTTATTATGAAATTGATAGGTGCCTGGTTCGAATTCGAAAGACTGTTCTTTTTTTGTGATAATTTGTGATTCATATTCATGAAGTTCTGGACCTCACCCTTATCGACTTTTACCAATGACTGGGGTTGGAGTTGGAGGAATGATGTTGTTCGGAATTTGTTGCAAACCTTAAATCAGATAAAAACTTTTGAAATTTCACTTCAGTAATCAATACTTTGTTTTAGTAATACTTAATTTAAAACTTCTGTCAAAATAGTCTACAACCTAGAAGCTCTTAGTTAGTTATGACGTCATTGTACGATAATATTCCCTGAGGCTTTCGATTCAGACATTTTCCAACAGTCACAAAACTTTAATTGCAGATCAAATAAATAATTATTGGAAAATTGCGAAGGAAATACAATCGGAAGCGCCAATTTGTAATTAACCTGATCCTAGCATCCGCGCTACAATTCATTCTGTCAATGGAAAAATTTGTTTCCGGAAAGCTATTCAAGATGGTCTCAAGAATTTTATAGAAAAATCAGAAGTGGGGGAAATGCACGGAACACACAACTTTTACAATTCATACCAACATCCTGAGGGCCTTTTATAAGAAATTTCAAAAATTTTTTCAATGGGATTTTTTTTTCCAAACAGACAAAAGCACTTTTCTGAAATGAAAAAGAAAAAATGGAGAAACGCCAAGAACATTGGGATAGCTCCAGGATGAGGGTCGAATAGTTAAATATAAAAACAACCTCTTAAATAGTTGGTTCCGTCTGGAAAGTCTGTCGGGTAATGTAATGATAAGTAGTAGTGGTGGTGCACGATGTCTTTTGGGTGTAGATAACCAGACAGGCATGTACTTTTCTGCATTCTGAATTCATTCTTCCTTGCAGACTTTAGGGGTGGTCGATACCTTGAGCTTGCAGTACGTGCACATAGTTCGAAGTTGATTACAAAAAAGCCTTCAGGTGGTTTGAAGGAAAATTCCAAGGATTAAAGGCTATACGAAAGGAATTGTACTTATTTGCAATACGATGTGAGGAACTGCAGATTTTGAGATTCAATGAACATCGCCATTGGCATCCTCCTGCTCGAATTCCTGCCAAAAATGGTTTTCGGCATTTGTACATGCACCACTAAAGCCTGTGTGATGTCTGCGTTGATAATATTTAATTAATTAATGCGGCGATAAGGCAAGATAAAGGACACTAACTAATTGAGATGTCAATAAAGCCAATTAATGCTGTTTGCTCAATCTCAGCCTGATAAAATCCCGATTAGAATTTCGCCCCAATGCCGCTCCATAATTCTACCTTGTGCTGAGCCTTTAAGATAGGCCGATATGAGCAAGAGATTACGTGAAAGCCAATGATAAAATTAAGTGTCATTCAGATTATAAGTGCCAGAAAAGATCTTTCCAGGCAAAGCAGAGCTCTTGAGCTTTACAGCATGACGTCGGGGAGAAGTAATGTACTTGAAGAGTACCTGCTTATATAATCTGTTGAAATCGTTTTACCAACTAAGAGATGATTTATGCAAACTGGCATTACAAGCGGTTTACTCAACGCATATTCCCATGGAATATTTTCTGTGTGTGGCATTTTGTTTATTCGGAATAATTAAAATGTTTTAGACTAAACCCCACGGCAGAGGGATTTAAATTGATTTATAGGCCACCGACGGTACGATATCACCAAATGATGCATTTCTGTCGATGCATTAGTCTGAAAATCTCATCTCATTTGGCGTGCATACATACTATCACAGCATTACAGGTGATGTGTATATTTTCATATAGGTAGGATAGATTATACTAGAATGCAAATGAATAAATTAACTACAATACATTGGGTTTTTACCTCTATTGCATTTTGGCAGTGTGTACATTCCAACGATCTGTGTTTTCTGAAAACCATTTAGCATTTCCAGTTGCATACAGTAGTATCCTCCTATTTTACACATTATCACACTTTACACACACTTTTATGTGGCATTTTTCAACTTTTCCCCAAATTTATGCTGAGTCAAAAAGGTCGATAATAAGCATAATTGTCCTTGTGAAGCTATTAGATTGTTTCATTTTTTAAACTCCATTGTAGATTTCACAATTTTAAGCTAGTGAAATTTGATGAAATCAGAACGCACACCAGATGCAATCGTGTTTCACGTGGAATGACGTTTGCACTGTGGAGAGCACGTGATATAATTCGGTGATCAGTACAATCTATCCTGTTCCAAATTCTCCTCGGCAGAGCAGTGAATCTTCACAGCCGTTGTCTCTTTTCAGTGATAGAGATTGAATTGATAAATTTTAGACGTTGGTATTAGTCCACTCCTTCTAACTGATCGTAACTGATGTCCGTCACTCAGGTCCCTCAGGTGCCCTCACCTACGGATTATTACGGATAAATTCGGACAACCATTCTCTGTATGTCTTTAAGGACGTGAATGTAATCCACTTTCAGATACATTTTCTCTCACAATTCCACGCATCCACTCCTTAAATTTTTGGTTCACGCACCAACTACGTCCAGCCTATACTCGAAGATGGATTGAATATAGTGACCTGCCAGTCAATATAGTAAAAATCCCGTATTATTGTATAATTAGAGTAGTGCAAGGTATTTTTTAGAAAAGGTCGTGAATTTTCGAAAATTCTAAAATCTCGGAAA
>QYTT01078969.1:0-33386 GCA_006980735.1 Dasypogon diadema | reverse complement strand
TTTAGGTGCTAAGAATTATTTAGTCAACATTTTTATTTCTAGGTAATACGAGGCCGTAGTACTTGCAGAAGATTTTAGACTATACTTTTAACGTGTATCAATGAATAAATTGTAAAGTTTAATAAGAATTTTTCACAAAATTTAACTGATGAGTTACTGTCACGAATGCAATATTGTGTATCAAACAAATCGAATGTGTTGCACCTTCGGTGTAATTTTACAGCAATCACTGAGATGAAATAAATATGGAGAGAGCATTGCCATCTCAAAAGTGGCACAACTTTTGTGTTCACCTTAAAGGCGCTTGCATGAAAATTTCGTCACTCCTTAAAAGATTTATGTTTCTAGTCGTTTATTTCAATTTACCTTAGGTATTTACCTAAAAATATTTCATTTACTTATTTCCGTCAACATACCTAAGAAAATCCCCAGTTTTTGCACTTTTTATGATGATAGAATTCGAATTCAAATTTCCGCGCCCCCGCCAGGGAGGTTTTTAAGTAATGGAAATCGTTTCGCATTATTAGCTGCAGCAGGAGATTATGTAGAAAATAGAACGAAAACAAATGAGGAAGGAGATGGGCCTAGTTTTTCTGCTGAACTCGCTAGTGGTAACAATAATTTTATATAGGGCATGGCAGATAGGGTATATTTGTTTTAACCCAACGTTTGTAACGTATAGAACCAATAATGCTAGAGCAGAATGAATTATAGACGTGTTGTGTTGTGTTTGAACGGAAAAATTTTGATTTTTTTATTAGAAAAGGTCAAAATATGTTTACACTATTAGCTTGCTAAGATTTCAAAGTTTTCAATGATATCTTATTTTCTTCCCTAGGCCTTATACTTTTGACACCAAGGCGAGTTGAATGAAATAATTTTCCATATTCCCGTAAGAAGCAGTGTAAATAGAAATGCGATTCATTTCTTTGCACTTTTGTTATACATTCAAAGATTTGCTTGCCACGACCTGGAACTAGAGACGGCAATGGTGGAGGTCGTCTCCTCCTTTCATTGGTGTGGTCTCAACACGTTCTGATAATGTATCTATTTCTTGGGACATCAGCCTTTGAATTGCATTTTTAACCTAGCCACTTTAGTGGTAGTGAATTTTTATTGTACTATCACTAGCCTGTTTAGTAGTAGTGAAAATTGAGTGGTAGTGAAAAATTCTTTATTCTAACTCATGGCACTTACATTTACAATCAACGGTTAATACAGTTTCGGACTTCGACCCGAATAATCGGATTATTCGAATAGTAACCGACAAACCGGATAGTTATCGGTTAACCGATTAAGCGGTTAATCGGTTATCAAGAGCTGTAGTTTTTTGATGCTGGAGCAAAACCCCAACGAAGACCGGAAATATGAGCTTTTCTAAATTCATTTGAATATGTGCAAGAAGACCTATGGGTTTTTGAATCTGAACTATCGAGGATGTACTCAAAACTATACACAGAAAATTATATAAGGATATAAGGAACTGGTGTTATATTGTTTAATGCTCGGGCTGCTGAGCAGGTTGATGTTATTATATTTATAAAATTTCAAGATGTTCTTAAAACCAAGTACCTTGTACGGGCAATATTTGTATATATATTTCTTTGTAATCGCCCCCGTAAATCCCTATATTGTAAATTTTATCGAGATTGTTAGAGCCGTTTTCGAGAACGTGATTACAAATATACCAATATTGCTCGCTTAATAAGATTGGATATTAAATGGAAACCCTTTAGGAATGATTAAAGTTGTTTTTTGAAATTGAATTGAATTGAATTGATTGCAAAAAAACTAAAACTGAGAGTATATCAGGTATATGAGGGGAAGAAAGCAGACTCTTTGAAATATCTATAGAACTCACTTTATTAGATTTTCATTTTTATATCTTACACATTTATAATTTTTCCTTTAGGAAACTTGTAAAAAAGAAACATCACAATCTGTTGAGTGACATGAAGTCCTCGTCTAAAGTTTTATGCTTTTTTATTAAATATTTCTTACTTTATATGATTAAGTATGTATGTGTTACTTCAATTAATATTATATATTATGTCTATAATATAATAGAATAAATGTAGTTTATAATCTGATTTTTTTTTCTCTTTTTCATGTTTTTATATAAAATATAAAAAACGTTATAAGAAGGTATATAATTCTAGATAGTTTTTGGAAAAATCAATTTGAGCTTTGTTGGAAATTCCATCCATCAAATCAGAACTGAAAAAATTACCTTTCGATGTAAGAACTTTTATGAGTTCACGGAAGTATACACCTATGTAAATTGTGATCCTTTCTTCCTCAAAGTTTCTAAATACACTTGTTTTAGTGAAACGAAATCCTTAATATATTCTTGTACTCAAATTAAAGCAATTTACAAATTAGATCTATTTCTTTTATTCATGTACTTGTCGTAGCGCCTGAAAATTTAAATTTCGATTCAAATATCTCTAATTTTTTGTGTTTTGCGTTTGTGTTTTTTCTTAGTTTTTTGTTTAGTCAATATTTTTATTATAGTTTCAGTTAATAACTATACATACCGAATGCTTTTCTTCTTAATTTTTCTTTGTGATTTTAAAGTAATTGCATTTTTAATGAAATGCGTAAATAATTTGAAAAATAATGTACCCAATGTGTTGGGGTTTGGATGTTTTGTACTGAAGGTGGGCAAATTTTTAAATATTACTCAAGTTTAATTTACGTAAGTAATTTTATCTAGATACAACTCTTACGAGAGGTGTAAACTAATGAACACTTAATTAATTTTCGTAGCGATGTGCGATTGTTCAACTTATTTGGGCAGAGAAGGTTTTATGGTTAAGAAAATTAGTGCTGAAAAAATGTTCTTCTTGCAAATGAATATCAATAATAATAAATATGTTTATACTCATGGGAGTAATATTTAAATTTAATAAATAATATAATATGGGCAACGTAGTTGGTGTGTATTCATTTGCTTGGAATTAGAGTTTCCTTTAAGCAAAGACGTTTATTAAAATAATTTCGCATGAAAACTTTAAAAAGAGTCGAAAAGAAATTTTAAAATTAAAGTCTTCAGAAAGGATTAAGCAAAATTTGGTAACATAATTTTGAATAATACTAAGTAAGGGTGGTTACACTTCGTAGCATGTATGGTCGTCCCTAATGGCTGGGCTGACCAAGTTGTTGTTTTTGCACAAATGTACGGATAAAAAGCTACCAGTGACAATCCATCCTCCGACCTGCAACCACTCTTACTTTGTAATATCGAACTGTAAAAAGAGATAAATTAAATATGTTGTAAATTTTTGTTTTAAGAGTTGTGTGAATATATACAGTGATTTCCAAAAGTCTGAATACACCAGCAAAACATACAAAGGAAATTAAAATTAAATATTTGCTTGTGGTCGATGTTGCATTGAATATACGAACTTCTTCATTAATCCCAGGTGGGATTTTGCTCTATTTTTTAAGGATTTTTCAAAATTACAGTTTATTTTGTATTTCAAGTTTCTGTATATCCCCCGGTATTCAATGAGATTTTTGTCTGGGTTTTGCGGGAATGTTTTAAAAAATCTGGTCCATTATAAATGGACAGGGCAAGCATCATTTGTCGTGGGTTTGGGATCATTGTAATGCTGGAAGTAATAACTTTTAACCAGTTGTTTTCATTATTGAACATTGCTTTTCAAATTTTACTTGGGAATGCTAGCCATCCTATCCATTATTCCTTTTGTAAATACTATTTCCGCATCCATTTGCCGACATATACCCCCCACACCGTAACAACATCGCCACAATATTTTATCGGTCTCCCGTTGCTATAGATCTTCGCCTGTAGGTCCTTATTACGTTTTACACATTTGACCTGGCCTTGTCTAGGGGTGCTCCCATTTCCGCATATGATTTCCAATTTGATTTCAATTTAATTAAATAAAATGGAGTCAAATGCTTTCTTCCTCTAGGAATTCATTCTCACATTTTTATTATTAATATTTACTGGTAACCATTTACTTCTGCAAACGCACTTACTCAGTTCAATTAACTGCAGCTTTTAAGAAATCTGTCGGGCAAACAAACATGGATCAACTTTTTTAAAATCTAATTGGATTTTGTTTACTACAGGGTATTATTTCACTATCTGTGTTCTTTTGTTTTGGGCCAGAACAGCGGGGATTATACATTGAACAATATAATAGAAAATATTTATAAAGGATAGAAATCTATTTACCACGTACACATTTTACGTAAATTCAATAAAAGCATTTAATTACGTCATATGTCAATAGAAATATATTCTAAAAAATTCCGCACGAAATATAAATTATTAGAATCGTTCAAAAAAGACTTTAACTTAGAAAAATCGAAATGTTTTCTCACTGGTTAATGGATTCGCCCTGGCTGAAAAATGTTAAATAAATTTTTGAGTATGCAAAGTATAAAACAATACATCTACCTATTTCTTCGCATTATGTTTAATGGAAAAAATTTTAGTGACTCCTTAGCTAAGTAGGGGTCAGTTATATTATTCCAAGCTCCAAAACTATTTTCCACCACTGGGAAAGTCATCGTGAAGGACCTAGTTGAGAAATGGGTCATAAAAGAACAACAAAATCGGTTGGGAAATATAACAACTTGCCGACAGGCTAGGAAAGTAATTAGGAAAGTAATTAGGATGGAGCGAAGAACACTGAAATGGTTAGTTACTGGCTTTGGATATCACTTCAAAAGGATGGGGGTCCTGGAGGATGACGTTGCAGACTGTGCCTAGAGGATCCTAGAGGATGGCGAAGCATATTGTATGCGAGTGTCCGGCCTTGACGAGCAGGAGGATAGCTGCCACGAGCGGCCCCATGGCTAGGATGGGACAGTTATTTTATAAACAAATGCAAGAAATAACAAGACGTCGATGTTAGGGAACTGCCTAGGAATTCCAACATTTGGAATCTTAACGAAATCCTAGCCCATGTTTACTGCTATGATATCCTAAAAATTATCATTGCCATTTGTAAATTTCAATTTCTGTTAAAATTTAAAGTAGCATTTTTGTTTTGTCACAAAATATAACATGCTCCGAGAAACACAAAATAAGAAAGCAAATATTTGAAATTATTACACATTCGATGAAACGAATTCACAGCACAAACGAATTTAATATTTTACGAAGAGGCATCATTCAGTTTTTGTATCTCTATTTTTGGAAGGTATTTCACTAAAATTTATAATTTTTACGCTGAAATCCAGGCAAAGATTTCTTTTCTCAGATAGCGATTACTTTTTTTTAAAGACTTTTAAAATAGAAAACAATGAACAACAAGAAGATATTTATCTTCCTCGCCCAAATAGTGATTCAATCAGCGTTATAACATTTTTAAGTAGCATAGAAAAATTGATATTTCGATCTCTGTACGTTACCTCACAACAATTTAAGTGCCACGTAGAAGGACTAGAAAAAAACTACCTTTCTGAATACAACGTGTTTCTTATATGGATTAAATTTTACATTTATATTAATGCATTTTAGCAGAAAATTTACATACTAAGTACATGCAATTATCCATGTTTTTTTTTTCATGAAAGTGCTAGTTGCATTTCAAAAATTTCTTACTCTTTAAAATTCTTCTACCCAATGTAAACAAAATTCTATAATTTTCTACTCCTACCGTCTTGGATCACTTACAAATCGCAATATTTACCTAGCTTTATAGAAAAATAATTAGTAAGAAATTGGCTACTCTTCTTTTTTAAATTCAATTATTTAGATGCGTTTTTAGTTTTTTTGTTTTTAGTATACAAAATATATATTTTTATTGAAATTAAATCACTTTTAAGGTTTTTACAACTTTAGCTAAGTTTGAGTAATTTTTGAACTTCCTCTTTTACCTACTTTTGTCTTTTTAATTTTTAGATTTTTTTATTCATTTTTGCATTTTTTCAAGTATAAAAATATTCAAAGTCTACAAAAATAATTCAACTACTATTGCAATAATATACATCTTATATAAAAAATTAAAAAATTTAAATTACATTTAAATTATTAAAACTACATAAGTTCGTAGTGTTATCGATTAATTTTTTGGCGTAAATTAGAAATATATAAAAATATTATTTATACATATTTTAAGTTTTCATTATCATTATCCTTTCACAAGCAATTTTAATATCTTAGAGAATGAAGAAGTATAGTTTCCTTCCCAAGACCATAATGGTCTTTCACTTCTGAGCTCTGCGAATGCTCCTATTCTTCGAATTAAGCGATAATGGCTTGATTTAGTGATTTAGGTCATTTTTATGTTCTTGAAAATATTCGTAAACTCTTAATTTCAAATATTGAGAAATCTAGGCGAGAGGATTTTTGAATGTAATTAAAAATTCATATGATTGTTTTGATTTTTTTACTATGAAATGATTTTTGAAACCGCGAAAAGGGTGATCTCACACAATGTACAACACTTAGGATTTGTGTAGGGCTAAAGTTTGATCCAGTTGTGTAATTAGACTTTGTGTTGAAAATTTCTGATAGTTGCAAGTCCTTGTTTACTAGTTCTATTGCTACCGATTTATTTTATAGTTGAGAGTAAATAAGAGTCAATAACATCCAGTATCCAACGCACCATTGATACATGTGAAGGAATTGGGAATATTTTAGGAGTCCTTGAGAAATGAGCACTCCCAAAATCACCGAAGAGCCTGAATAATTTACATACAATTTACAATTTTCAGAATGTCCACATTCAGAAGTTTTGCATTAAGTAACACTTGAATATTTTTACTAAACAAACTGATGGAATTAGCTAAAAGACATGTAAACTACGATAATCTTCTGTTCTGCATTCGGAAATTGATTTAAAAAAATAATAGTTGACTCCATATTCTTGAGATGGGACAGACATTCACGTTATTGGTATGCAGGTGGCAGGCGTTGGTGTTGGTGGCGAGGGATAAGTTCATGTCAACCGCTGATATCATGGAATGTTTGCGAGTGGTGAAAGGGTGATGTGAAGAGCAAGAAAAAATATTTTGATATTGGACCACTTACGCTCTTTAGATCTGAGATCAACATTTCTAGGCTTGGCTGTAGAAGATGACTTAGAAATATCATGTTGATGAAAAAATCAGAAAAGCGAAAGTGGTGTTGCATCAATGTAGAGTGTGTAGACTAAAGTGTGTTCGGGTTGGCAAACCTACCCGCACATATGTTGTTGTTTGGTAGTCTGGTGACTTAAGGCATGACAGGTAAACCTTAGGAGACAACTGCATAGGGTACATATGGATTATGGGTGCTTTTCGCATTGTGCCCATAGCTGCGTTAGAAACTCTGAAACATTGTTGAATCTGTTTGCTAAGGTGGCCGTGGAGGCGGCACTCACAGTACAGCAGGGCAATGCATGGTAATCGCCAGACCTGAGTATGAGAATGAGAAAATCCTGGATCACGTAAACGAGATCACAGAACTCACAATGCCCAAGGACAGGACCAAGAGATCCAAGATATCGGAGAGATTTCAAAAGATTCTTCACAGAATGGACCGAGGGAAATTTTTATATTCATGGATGGATCCAGAAGGAAAGAAGGTTCAGAAAACATCTCTGAAGACTTATGCATGCCTAGGAGAAATCCATCTTGAGAGAAAGTAAAGTTCTCATTGTACTGGAACACCTAGCAGTGGTTAGATGCATAGATCGGACGGGACCGCATTCATCCCTAGCGGCTGTAAATGGAGCTTACATGATTCGATCTAACTTACAACATTTGCGCCTAGATAATGGTAAGTGTAATATTTACAAAGGTGAAAATTATGGACTCCTTAGTGATCTTAAAATTGTGCATGTATTGCTATTTAATTTTTGGCAAAAGCGCATTTTATTTTTTACTGAGTTGAAAAAAAAACTTGATTTAGAATAATGGAAAACTTCCTGATCAATCGGATGCACTTTTATTTTTAAATGCATCAGAAAGTAGAAAATAATTTTTGTCTTTTAACTGTCATATAAAATTTGATGAAAGCGTGGGGTGTTGTATACTTAAGGCCTATTCCAATCCAGGTCTTCGTCTTTATCTTGTTAGAACAGTTAGTGACGTCACGCATACTTTCCATCTCAGCTATCTTATTTTATTTTATCCTTTTCAGTGCATTCTTCTTTTAAGTTTTTATCAAAACATACTGTACGATGCTCATTGCCTAATATCTATTTTGAGTCTAATCGTGCCATAAATGACAAAATTTGTCTGCCATGTTAGAGTTACCATTTTGAATTTCTATTATATAAAACTGTTAAAATGAATTGTCACCGGAATCATATACGCATGCCCGTTTCAAATTGATCGGCTTTAAGATTTTACCCTTACATACATTGAAAATTAAGTAAAAACTTATAAAAAGGAAGAATCAATGAAAAAATATGCATTTTGTAATAAAATAAAACTCTTGTTTAGTTTTCCATAACGTTTTTTCGTTTAATTTATTAAACGATTTATTAAACGTTAAATTTATTTATTTATATGTCTTTTTGTTTTACACACAATCGTTGCAACCAATACAGTACATACCACATTTTTTCAGGTAAAACATGCAGGCTGTATTTCTTTATTTTTTAATATATTTTTCTCAAAAATGGAGAAAATGCTGAATCCATTGCCAGACCATCTTGCTGTATATAAAATCTATTATTGAAATGAAAGTAATTTTGGTCTAAACAAACATTAACGAGATTAATAAATCCAAGTTCCAGTGGCATACTTTGATTGTCAATTTTATTTTTTATTTCAATTGTCAGTAATAATCTAAGCTTTTCAACAGGAATTGAAGGGAACAGACTTATCACGTCAAATAATACCAGTTTAGCTTTCGGTGATAGATTCAGCTAACAAATTTTATCCATTTACCCGAATTTTTTATACTAAATTTTGTGGCGGCCGGATACTTGACAGATATGAGATTTTCGAAATTAGAAAGGGTAAACCAGATAAAAAAATTCTGTTTAATGATCAACTTCATTTTACTAAAAAGAGTCCCTTACTTAATCCGAATATAAATATTTTATAGCTTAAAAGTACTCTCTATACTGCTGAGTGTAGAGATAGCAAGTTTAGTAGCCAATTATCGTTAGTTGCTCTGAGGATGTGATTGCATCACGAAACCCTTTAGCGAGTTTTAATAAATTACACGAAAAAACGTTATGGAAACCTAAACAAGTATTTTATTTTTATTAAAATATAATTAATTTTATAAAAAATGTTAAAAATAAAAATGCTTACCATTGCTTTATCAATGTATAATTTCATTTTTGTGACAAATCTCCTTCAATAGATGCAGACGGCGAAAAAGTAGAGGAATTTTTTTTTTCAAGATAATTATTACTTCCTATTGCTTGTTTAATGTACAGTTTTTAGCGAATTACGTGCACATATCAAGCGCAATGAAAAAGACTCTTTAGAACAATAGGGATCCGATGTTCTTAGTCTTTCAAACTATATTTAATTACGTATATGTCGCTGATTGATTCATAAGCTGAAGTACTTCACCTTGAAAGAATTGGTGCACCTACAACTTGAATTAATGATTTGGGAGAAAGTCAATTATGAAGGATTGTGATTATTTTGAAATCTTCGCTCTGCAACCTTTTATATTTCTGGAAAATTTTCAAAATGCCCAACTTAGCTGAACAAAGCTGAAGCAGAAATACTCTTAAAGTAGAAGGACTTGCAAGTACATACATAGTAAATGAAAAACAAAGAACACAAATGTGAGGAGCCATATTTCAAATACGAGTCACAAGTTTTCAAGCAAAATACGTATTAACAGAATAAAATGCTCACATGTTACCTTTTTACATTTAAAGTAAAAAATTTTGTGAATAAACTGCACAGGTACTAAGTATTTGTCATTACACATACATTTATCACTATATGATATAAAAGGCAACTAAGAAAATGCTAAAATGATTTCAATATTGTATTGTAGTATTCGAATTTGTTTGACCTTTTTCACTACCTTGAAGTTTTGCTGTTGTATGCACCATAGACTGGATAAAATTTTCTTCAATATTGGACATTTACCGTTTTTGTTTTTGTAATTAAGTATTGCTATCATATCAATCAAATCGTCTACAGAGACCAACACGTTCATTCGCGTTTACGATACATGGCTTGAAGTATTAAGTACATATCAATTGCATTTTATGACCATTATGCTGACTTATATGAAAAATACACATATACAGATATCGATGGAATAACTCTTATTCTAATATACATGCATTTTTAATTTTTTTTGGTAGTTTTTCGATTTTTTTACGAAATGTGTATATGTATGAACGCGAATAAAAAATCTACTGTCATTACAAATTAATACTATATAAAAAATTTTTTTTTAGCTTTATCTTTGATAAAATGTGTAATGTTCTCCTTCTCTTAGATATTTGTCCACTTATTGATATCTTTTCTTTAAAAATATAACTGTATATAATCACATCTAAAGTCTAACTTATATAGTCTGTAAATATAAATATTTATTCCTAAGATTCATGTCATATTTCATTGCTTTTTGAATATCTTTTTTTTATGCAGAAATGACAGTTTTGTGAACATTTTTGAGTGGTTCTATTTTCTCAGTGTTAATTTCAAATATTTTCATTGCAATGGAACTGAGAAATGATATTTTTACATTTTATCTTTTTACCTAAATGTATGATACATATACATACATGTTCAGTAAATAGAGCAGGCGTGAATGAATTTTTCATGTTCCATAATATTTTTGCGTGTTACAAGAGATATGATAAATCTGTTTGCTTGCCATTACTTGAATTTTCTCAGTAATTTAAGGTTTTCTCACTTATTTTACTATTACACTATTTACGATTCTTTGGTGAAAAAAATTATTGTACATAGTATTTACCCATAATAAACTTCTATAGATTTCTTTTTGTAATTATTCATCTATATTGAGCTATTATTAAATTTTATAGTTAGAAAATAATTGCAGAAGAAGATAAGAAAGAATTATATACAAAATATAATATAATAAAAATTGAAACCGAATGTTGAAAAGAAAATAACAAAAAAGAATAATAAAACGTTAATAACATTGCTGCACATTCCTTCTCGTTCTTTTTGTTTTATTAAATAATGGTAGAGATATTCGAAAGATTTCAAATTTATTTATCACCTAATTTGTTAAAATAATTTTTAATACTCATTTCGAGTGTTTTTTTAAAACTTTCTATAAACTTTCTTCCTAACTAAGAATACCATTGCATAAATTCTACGATTTATTAGCAGACAGAAAAGATAGCTTCTACATAAAATATTATAGCGTAAGAAAAATTTGAAGTTCGTCTGGATTTGAAACGCATGGATTCTTGGATATTTATTTTTGAAATATCTACACACAAAGTCAAAGATTGGGATTATCTACTATCTCGGATATATAACATGCCGCAACAATCAATTCTATAACCATATAATTGGATAGGAAACAATGTTGTAAAAACTTTCTTTTATATTCATCTAGAAAAGTCCAATAAAATCTTTTACACACTTCATACTTAAATGTGCTGTCAACATGTAATGTGTAATTATTTACACGTTTCGGTTATATTCTAGGATGAAGGTATTTTACACGTTGTGAACAATCAACTTTGAATACAGAATACTTAGGTCATCAGAAGCCTAGCGATCTGCTGCATATCAATAGTAATACAATCTATAACTTGGCGGTCCTTTCCGAAACCTTGAGATGTTGAGAAGCATGTAATGTTTATAATAGCATTTAGAGTTTAAATGCAACCATTTCAAAGATATCTAACAGTAAATCAAAACCAGGAATAACCAAATCAAAATAAGAAACAATCAAAGCAAAATCACGACAATTTTTTCAAAAACAAGTTCAAATAAATCAAAATCAGCTTCAACTTTTTCAATCGAAATACAGTCAAATAAACTTCAATAACAATAACAAGTTAAAATTAAAACAAGTTAATATGGGTGTTATTGGAATTTATGTGATTGTATTTGGATCTGAAAAAGTTAACGCTTATTTTTACTTTATTGCTCTTGTTTTTTTTCAAAGAAGTGGTCTTGATTTTGATTTGATTATTCCTGATTTTGATTTGATTGTTCCTGTCCTTCTGATTTTGCATGTTGGTATTGGTTTTGATTTGTTTATAGATATCTTTAAAATGGTTACGTTTGAAGTGTAAGTCTGAAAGCACACTGCATCAGTCAGTCAAGCACAAGCAAGTGAAAATTTTTGCTCTAATAACACTCTTCTATCGCACAGTTTAGATGGAATTTTGACTGTTTGTGCTTGACTGACTGATTCAGTGTGAGGTCAGCCTAAATCCTATATACATACGCTTCTGACTGAATCAGTAGTCTTGTAATTTTTTACTTGAATTTGACTGACTACATAGATTAGGTGTTGTATGTTAAGCGCGGAAGTTTGCAATTAAAAAATATTGCTAGTTCCTATATTCTCCTGATTTTGTGGTGCAGTTTTGGTATCATTTGAATTTGTTTATTATGTTGTCAGCAGAAGAAACTGAGCTATAGGTAGGCAATTATAACATTCGAATGTGGAATGCTCTTGAATTATGAACTGCTATCGCGTTTTCCATTGAACCATCGGCGCCCCATTTAAATGGTTTTGTGAATTCATTTATTTCCTATATTTTCTCCGTATCTCTGGCTATGAATTTGTTCTACGTACTACATAATATGTAGTAGATTTAGCTGTCTAGTTTTTAATGTTGGCAAGCGGTTTATAGTACAGAAAAATTGTATAAATAGTGATAATTTCAAGTGGAATTGTTTTACTATGATTTGACTGGATAATCATTCTTTGTTCTCCATTTTTGTTGAGAGTTGAAGTGATCATCCTGATAACTATAGCAATATAGTCTTAATAAGAAGAAAAAGATCACTCAGAAAATAAAAACTCTTGCCCTTGCAGAAGGTTTATGATTAGGATACAATTCAAGTGAGAAGATTAAAGGGGTTGTTCCATCATTTTCGTAATGAATATTATCTTGAAGATGAAGAAAGGCCGAAATGTATGGAATATCGCTTAAAGTTCGCCATGGAGAGAAAGTTTTTTGTCAAAACAGCTTTGCCAATAATAACAATCACTCTTATTATAATGTCATCTAGGTGTTCTGAAACCGATGAAATCACTCATTTCTTATTATTTCAATATTGCAACCTAGATCTCTAGTATACATATTGGATGTATATCAAAGGCAAGGCAAAGATTTTTAAAACTTGTAAACTAATTGGAAACAGTGAGTACACATAACAGAGTATATATCTATAATTTAAACAGCAATAATATAAATATAATTACTTATATACAACATTACTTATGGAACAAGATAACGCCAAACCCGTGTGGCAAAAAAGCATACCGAAACAGCATTCTTTTGCAAAAGAAATAAACACCAAAATTTATAATGAAATGTTCAAATGACTAATAGCATTCAATTGCAATATTATTTGTATCCAACTGAGTTATTGTACATTATTCCACAGGTTCAATAAATTATAAACAGCAAGCTCATTAAAAGGCCAATGAGCCCACCAAACGCACAGGAATTTTGCTTAGTAAAATAATTAATGGTGTTGTGATTTGGTATCTGATATTTGTGCGAAAGCAAAAGTACTGGTTAATGTTACTGAAGAATTCAAAATATTGAGAATAAAATGTAAAGAAGTTTTGGAGGACATGTACTTGGTGCACAGATTGTCTTCAGTTGATAAGTCCTACCACTTTTCATATTCATTTACCATGCAGGTTTATATTAATGTAAACTTAATCGAACCCAGCAAGTCTTACCTTTACTTAATTCAATTTTGATTGCAAATTCAAAGGTGAATCGGTTGTTTGAAATAAAGTAAGTCATATAAGAAGTTGAGTCGTCTTCGCGACAAGTAAGTTTCCAAATGCGACAATTAGAATCAAATCTAGAATAAATCAGACTACCGAACAAAAACTGGGATAAAATGAGAGCCTTCGCAACTCAGAAACGCATGTTGTAGAACAACAAACCAGCAAAAAATCTCAATTTACGAAGCCCACAGTAAACATTACTAATAACATTGGGAAAATGTCTTATTAAATTTAATTCCCAGGTTTTTAGCAGTAAGGTACGACAACATTGTTAATCAGCACAGATGGAAAGTCAGTTAAATCTAAATCATTTCTGTAAATTACCATCCTAACACAATTTCCTGGATTGAGTGTTAATTCATTTAAGTTAACTCATTCGTGAATTCGCAGCAAATCCTCGTTCATACAATCGTTCACACAATCCTCTATCAGACGCAAAGGTCTGTTAAGATATACCTGCGCGTCATCAGCATACACATATATGGATGCAGACGTTAACAATCACGTCAGGAAGATTATTAATAGGCATGGAAAATAACAGAGGGCCGAGTACAGAACCCTGAGGGATGCCCCGGCATAGTACGAGCGGAGATGAGAGTTGACCACCTACTTTAACCCGCTGATTACAATCAATTACGAAACTCTGTACAAGTTCTACAGCAGGCGCAAAGCATAGCCTTTTTCAGAAACTAAACAAAATGTCAGTTAAGTAGAAATTAAAGAGTTAAAAGCTGTGGATGTTACCTGAAGCTACGGTTTTTTATTCTAAGGAAGAGTTAAAGTATAAGAAATAATAAGCAAACTGAGATCAGGGAGCTATCGAGTTAGTGGAACTGCGTTCTATTTTTCTGGTCTATGATGAACTCAGTAAATTGCTTATTAGAATTCGAAAGAAAATAGAACGTAATTTCTTTTCACCTCAAAAGTGCATAAATTTTAAATTATTATAGTTTTTATGGATCTTCGAAAAGTGTAAAAGAAATTTGAAAGAGGACAGTAGCAAATATTTAAAGGGCTGAAAGATCGATCATTAGTGATTTAATTGTAAGAAAATAAAAATAAAAATTGAAATAAATATTTCACCAAATAATTAAGTTTATTTTGAATATGAGCATTTTAGTAACAAGTACTTGATGCGCTTTTATGAATGTTTTATTTAGAGTTTGTTGCTAATGTTGTGAAATCTATTCCACCAAATACCGAAGAAAAAATTATATTTATTATATTTCTTTGAGGTTATGTTTTATTTAAAAAACATCCTAAAGAAATGCAAGATTCTTCAATATTTTTCCTTTAGTCATTGAATAAATCTTGTATTCAAATCACAATATGTCGCAAATTAGGACGTTCTGTGAACTAACTCAATCAGTAATTGAAAAAAATCCTCTCGAATATTATAAGAAGATGAAAGAATAAAAATGCATCAGCCTAAAAGCGGAATAAGAAAAAACATGCTTTCAGAATTTCATGAGATAAGTATATAATGGGTTCAGAAACTTTTTGGTTAAGAATAGTATTTGCAAAAAATGGTCACAGCGTGCGAATTAGAACCGCCTTAAGCTGTACCATGAAATTTCTAAAAACTATCTATAATTTTATAATATACAAATGCATATTTCGGAAATTAGGGAATTAGGCTCTTAGAACGTTACAACATTATAACAAAGCCAACATAAATAGGTGACAGGAGATGGAGGGATAGCAGGCAATAAATGTGTTAGAAAGGGATGTGCAAACAGGTATAGTGGACCAGTAATGGATATAACGAAATAGTACTAAAATAGGAATTTAATATGTACAAGACACAGACTAAAGGACTAAACATTCACATAAGTACACGGAATTTTAATGCAGGAATATAAATCTTTAGAAGAAACTTATTAACGATATAAGAGAAGGTATTCATTAAAATTCTTTCTGGGTCTTTATACATCTGAAAAAAATCTATCACATTGATTTCGCCTTAAAAGCTGAACAAACTTTGGTTCAATTCCCAAAAAATCAACAAAAACCCAATAGAAAAATGCTCACAAAAACAAGAGGTATTTTTAATGTGATTACCATAATTTTTCTATAATTTCCATACCAAGTTAAATTTACGTTTCTTTGATTTTAAATTTCAAAGTTGGTCAATAAATAGTGTGAAAGAAGTAGTAGCATTTAAACTTTAAACAATATTGACCATAACCCTAGGATGTTTTTTGTATTTTTGAGCGCCTTAGAAGTGTAAAAGCAGAAGGCTTTTAGAAAAGTACAAATGTAATTCGATATTAATGTTAAATACAGATGGCTAATTTAAATAATTTAAAATTCTTTGTTTTTTTTGTATATTTTCTTATTCATCGTCTTATTACTTTCTGATTTATCTTATATGGTGTATAATCTTTACTGTGTTTGAATTGAAAAACAGCATTGCAATATCATTTTGATATTGATTTCCCAGATAAATTAAAAAATTGAAAAAATAAGTAATTGTAAGTGAGGTAAAATTCAATAGCGCACACGATATATCTTGGGATATAGAGAATTGAATCTTGGAGAAAAATTCAAATAATGGGCTACACTCAACATTTTTTTGTTTCTATATTTCTAGTCTGAAAATCTTGCCAAAGAAATATTTAAAATAACCGAGTGCTCTTGAAGTCATTTAAAATAATCCAATTAAAAAGAAATCAACACGTTTTGTAGGAAAACAGGAAAAACAAAATAAAACGTATGAAAGGAATAGAGCAAACATAAACAACATGAGTTTTTATTAAAATAAAAAATGAGTTTTATTAATTAATTATATCAATAGAAATCAACAACAACAAACAATGAATCGATAGTAGATACTATTATAAAAAAAATGCGCCGCATTTCTAGAAAAGGTACTTAATGCCAGCCAGTCATTCTCACTCTGAGTTCGACTGGCTCCAGCTTACTCAAAATTCCTGCAGCGTTTCTTTATTTTAACTTTATCACTTTTTGGTACATTTGTCTAGCCAAGCTCTTCACATATTTTCCATTTTTACCATGAAATTAAACGTGGTAAGATAACATTACATAATACGTTTATTATTATCATTCTCTCTTTCGTTTTTTGAAATACTATACTATTTTCCCGATTGATCTTGAACATATACACGATCCCCTCGCTACGAGGTGCACTTAAGGGCGAAAGGCAAAAAGGTTCACAAACACGTTCGTAGTTTCAACTAAGTGTCATTTATAAGAATCACATAGAAAACAGCCTTAAACTAATTTATAATTTTCAATGGAATCATTTTTTTTTCATATCGTATAAAAAGTGAAAAAATATTATTGAGTCGTGGGTATGTTCGTGCCAAGGGATCCTGTACATAGGGAAAATGATCCGTCAATGTGGCCGCACATCCAAAACACCTCAGATGTTACCTCTTCTTCTTACTTATTTACTTGTTTACATATGTATATTTAACTTTATAAAAAATCCGTAAAATATCTCTACATTTATCCTTTTAATTAGTAATTATGATTTCTCCTTTGGTATAAAAAATTAAAATCTAATGAAATTTTTCATTTGCTTAACTCTATTCACAGTGGACATCTTTTGCTTGTTTTTTTTTGGTGGGTAGCTCGCTTATTCTCTTTGTTTTGTTTAAATATTTATGCCATTCACTGTTTCCGTATAAAAAAGTTTAATAAAAATTATAAAAAAGGTAAAGTAAAAACGTCTATAAGATGTTAACAATATTAAAAAAGATCATAATAGTAACAAAAATAGAAAAGATGATTCTGTCTACGCGTAAAAAAAAACGATTTAATTAGCAACCAAAAGGTGCTGATAAGGTCCAGCATTGGAATAGAACGAATTGAGACCATCGATTAGTTTCGAGTTCGAATCAGCAGCAGACCCAGGCGAACTTATAGGAGTCACTTGAGCCGTGGAGCTGCTACCAACGGCTGTTGATGTACTGTTGTTGGTGTTGCTGCTTGTGGTGTTGTTTGCAGCGGCAGTGTTGGCTGGAATGCCAGAAGCATTTCCAGATGTTCCACAATTTGGTTGTGGCTGCTGCTGTTGATTGTTTAGACCATAGAACCCGTGCGGCTCCATGTAGGATGAGAACTTGCTTGGACCATTCGAGTAAATTCCATTTGTTTCGGGATGGAAATGTGAATCGAACATATTTCGAGGTCCATTAAATTGAGGATACATTCCCATACCGATGTTGGGGAAGTAGAACGGATCATTTTGTAGTCCCAGTGCAAGGGGATTGGGCGACAGAGATCTTGATGGTGAAGCAGGCCCAATCGGACCAAAGTGGTTGTTTGTTGGGCCATGGGAATGATGAAGTTGCTGCTGCATTGCTCTTTGCTTGATGTAGTTTGAGAATTCAGTGGGCGACATCCTGTAAGAACTTTTTTCTAATTATTTTCTTTTCTAAGAATGAATAAATGAATTATCCACCTGTTAGCCCTTTTAGAGCTAGTTTTCAATTTTGTGCTGCCAAATTTAGTTTGCGCAAATGTTGCGGTTGTAAATGTCAGCGGTGCTTGAGTGCGTGGCAAAAATGAGCCACCTGGTGCAGGGCTCGTTGTGAGATTGCCCTTATATGTAGGACTGGAGGACGATGTTGGTGGTGACCCCTGAGGAGATGTTTTCGGACTTAGGCTAAGTCCATTCATACTGGAACTAACTGCATCAATTGGTCGAAAACATTGTGCCTCAGGATTAAATGTTTTCGTTACTTCTCGATCAGCTGAAGAGTCCTCAGGATGATCGTTGTTTTCAGAGAATAATATCTGTTATTTAAATAAAATTATGTAAATATAAAGAGAATACTTTCTTAGTGACAAATGTTTTTATTACCTTCACAGCACCTTTTTCTCCAATTCGATAGGAAACTTCACCAGGGTCTACCCAAACTGCTAGTTCAGATGGTAGGTTTTCTAGAATATCACTGATTGGAACTCCACTTTCTCTTGCCGCCCGGTCTAGTACCGAATCGACGGGATCACCAGTTTTTAAACAACGGAACGCTGAGCCCTGGAAAGAGTAAGAAATAAAAGTGAAATAAAGTAATTATGACATGGTTTATTTAACTAATTAGTTACATTTTGATAATGACGAAATTTGTAATTGTCGCTAAAATGTAAGATCTATACATTTAGATAAACCCATAGGGATGGTTATCTGGTGGAAATTTGTCTTATGAAATTAATGGGATGTTGTGCAGTAAATTTCATTTTTTGCCTTTTTCCTAATCTTTCCTAATTTTTGACCGTGGGGGAGGGAACGATTTTTTTATCACCTCACCTCAAGGAATCACGTAGTATACCCCGCAGTACCTTGATCTGATACACCCTGTATAATACTGTATAATACTACTATGTTACGTAAATTCATTTGTTTGTTGCCCTACTTTATTTCTTCCAACTGTATATTTTCAGTATACATCTTCTGAAAAGTTGCTGCCCGTACAGATCTCATTGTGGAGTATGTATTAAAAGCAGTTCCAAAAAGGACATCTCTGCTTTTATTTGGAACCTTCGAAAATTAAGGTACAGGACATTACAAAATACCACACTTTTTTACATTGCGGTGTTTATCCGAGTGATCCATTGATTCATTTACTATAGTAAGATTTGACTAAAAATTCTTCCGTTTTAAATCAGTCGATAATGGTCACGTTGAATAATTTAAAAAACACCTGTAACAAAGAGTAATATTTTATACTACTATAATTCTAGCACTTACCTTGAAAGGTTTCTCAGGATACCAATGACCCTGAAATTTGTCTTTTAACGCTTTTTCCAATTCTTCGCCAAACAAATTAACTCGGCGTCGCGGCAGTTTGTTATAAAGGTACGATATGACGAAATTCAATGCCACTTGAACTTCTATATGCATGTTGATGCTTTTAAGATTTTGGAGATTTACTGTTCCTATTTTGGTTAATATTAAAGCTGTATTTGATTAACTTTGGCCACGTTTGAGGGGTTACAGATGTGTTTGTTCACCTGAAAAGAGAGAAGGATATAATTAGTACTTTTCAAAGATGTTAACTTCTTAATTAAAACTTTGAGAAATCTATTTTTGGAAATGGCGTACGAGGAATCTAGAAATGATTCACTCATTAAGCATTGCCTGGGAAAATGATCACGGGTAAACGTCGAAAGATTTTTCCTGAGAGAAAATAGTTGTTTACGAAATTATTGCTTCAAATGTCAATAAATTTTGATATATCATCAACAAATCAACACTATTAGTCGCGAACAGGAAAGCGGAAATTGGATTGCTTAATTAGTTCCAATAATAATTTCAAGAGCATCGCAGCTCAAGAACTTTCCTCACCCCTATCATCCGTACTGAGTGTAAATTAATTTAGTATCTCCACCATAGTAAATACTGATGCGATATATCTTATGAGCATTTTACATCGATACGCTAATTGCCCAAGATAAATGGCGAAGATTTTAATTTTTCTTAGCGACAATAAACGCTATAAATTTGGCAGCACTCCTAATTTTGCAATGCAAATAATACTGGTGGAGCTATAACCGCATTAGAGAAATAATTCAAACGTTCTCGTGCTGGCTATCCTTGGACATTGTGCCAGATTTATTGAATTTAGTTAAAATAAGAACAGAAGCGCTATAGCGTTGTGTAACAGCACTGCTTGTGAATCACGAAAATCTTAGCTATATTGTTCTACATATTTTGAGCACATTTTGTTTTCTTTTCAATTCTGCATTCTGTGTCTTATTGTTAGATAATTAAGGAGTGGAAAATTGTTAAAGTCAGTCCACATTTAAACTGATCGATATGATCAACAACAAGCGGAAATATTTCACACGGTTTGGATTGTAATATTCCGCCGCTGACCGGATAGAATGGGTTGATGGGGCGTTAATTTTGCTTTTTAACTTGGGAAAAATACCGACCATGCATACATAGATTAAGTCGATCTGAACTGAAATTCGAAACAGTCATTCCTTCTTGATGTTTTGGAATTTACCATAAATCTCCTTGCTGTACATACATTTGATAGAAAACAGTGAGAAGTGACGAAAATTAAATGATTTTCAGTCCAGTTCAAAAAGCCAACATATTAAGATATTTTTTGACCTTTTAAGAACTTTTGAATATTTACTTTTGTTCTTTTGAAGAATCATCAGAAGTAACTATCCGATATTTGTTTTGTCATAGCGTACCTTGGATAAATGGAAACAACAATGAAGATTTGTTCTTCTGTAGGCATGCGATCAATTCCAATAAAGGGCTGGTGATTTTTGGCTACCACAGATTCCGGCAATTTTTGAAGAGAATTGTACTTGCGAAGCCGCTGGGATGTCATGCAGTAATAAGGAAATCTCCACAAGAGGCATTAAAAGGGGTATTTGTGCCTATGTTATGCTCAACAAAGCAATGCTAAAAGAATGGACATTTTGATTACATTAAGAAGACATGTGTTTAAAAAAAAGTCAATTTAAAATCCATATAATTTTAATTGAAGTACAAAATTAAATGTTTAAAATTTTTGGCAAGGATCATTCCATTTAAAAACACCTCTGTTCCAAAAATACCATGAATAGGGCCTACACGCATAATTAGCAAGAGCAAAGCAAAATTCAACCAAGTCATCAATAAAATCCAATTTCCGATTAATTTATTCATAGCAACTAATTGACATGGGATTGATGCTAAACTATGTTGAAAACAAACAAATTGTCCGGGAGATGCCACATCCATGTGATCTGTCTGGTCAATAAATAATTAAAACAGTGAAAAATTTAACCTATGCGTCACAGGTAAAACATAGTTTCATTTTGCAAGATGAATGCTCCTAAATATTTCTATGTTAAGCATGCCAGTTTATAATATTTTAGTGGTAACAAAATATTTTATCCTGCCGTGGTAAATATGGAAATTAATGCGCGAAAGATTGAAACATCTAAAAGTCACGTTCTTCACTTCTGTTATCGGAAAAGGCTATTTTGCTTTAAATAGGAATTGCCTTCTAGTGACTGTGGTCTTTTTATAAAACAATTCTAGTAAGTAACTTTTCTACACATTGTATGTATCTATTTATGACTGAAAATATATTTCACAGTTTAAATTTGTTAGCGATTAATATATGCTTTTCTTCACATGCACAAGTTTACATGTTAAACTTTTGTTCTGTGTTACTTTCGGTGTCATAGTTTAAAAAACGTTGTTAATTATACGCCGGTAACTTCCACGGGATTCCCCGTTTTACAAATGCAAATTTAATAAAATAAGATGGTTGAGTTAGTTAGCCTAGAAATTAAAAAAAATATTTACAAGGTAGTAAGTCACGAGTTCTCGCTCGTCACAGAATTCATGTTAAAATATAATAAAAACAGAATCTGCACACCTTTAGGTTCCCAAATGTTATAAAGCTGCTTTTTTCAAACGAGCGGATAAGCGAGCCATGAAATAAATACCCTAATATGTCTATTACTAAAATTACTGAAAAAATTATATGTACATACAAAGATAGGGATTCAAAAATTGATCATGACGTGTCTCAGTGCTGCAAACATTTTGATGAACAACTCGTTTTCTCGAAGTAATATCGAAGCAAAAGTGAAAAGGAAAAAAATCAAAAAAGGAAATGAAAGCGAAACAGAGATATACGACCCAATAGGAGTTATTATCGAAACTCCTTCGCTTCTCTGATATTGACTTCACTTTTAGAAGGAGAGACTTTTATATACCTGGAAACCTGAAGCAAGAAGGTATCAACGCGTGTTGTATCCCTGCAAGCGTTGCGGATCGAAATCGATGCGAAAGCATATCACTTGTGATTAATAAAAAAATTTTTGTTTGAAAAAATTATGTTTTTTAAAACTAAACCCCTGGCATCTCTGATACCTATGAAAGTATATAACAACACAAATTTATGCTTCGTACATACATACACCGTTTCTCGTTTCGATTCTGATTCTCACTTAGTTCGAAAGTAACTCGAGATCGGGAGAGAATTTAAAGAGTGCAATCTGAAAACATGTTCCAGAATCAGAGGTTGCAATTTGCAATTTGCAATATAATTTCGCATCGATCTCGATTCGCAATGTGTGCCGGGAGGGTTCAGTTTTGGGTCTGCTTTTGTTCTATGGATGTATAGGGAGATGACGCTAGTCAAAACCCCCGGATACAGACTTTACAAGCCATGAAGCAGAAATTCTCTACGTGAAGGTATGGCCCCTCGAATTCAGTCAAATTACATTGATTCTAATGGACCACACGATAAAACTTTTTGTTCATCACCTGATGGTGTCTAAACTATCCATTCTACGGCAAAATTATCTTCTAAGCAATTAAAGCTCGGTTCTCGGATATCAAATTTAATATGTCTTATTTAACAAAATTACAAAAAATTTTCAGTCCAAACGAAACTTCAGTCTAACCATTTTTCGCATATATGTATACCAAAATATTTACACTATAAAAACATATGTTTGTACGCAAGCTTTGGAATAATTTGCCAATAGATTGCAAGCTAAACCCAATTTTTGGTCCAATTCAGACTGTCTATGTTTTTATTTGTGCCTCTGAGATCAAAGCTAATCTGTTCACTCTTCGACATTACCCCAATTCAGTAGCAAACACAAAAATTCGGAGTCCTGGGTTTTTTACAGCGCCGTAAAGTGCCCCGCTTTAAAAGCTCTGCAATAATAAGGGATAAACCTAAGAAACTAGGGATTTTTCAGAAGTGCTCACTATTTGTTGTGGATTATACCCGTAAAGCTGAATTTTTGACAGGCTTTCGAACGTACTAAAAAGGAATCAGGAATGAATGATTGATTGTAAGGTCCCCATATGTTTGCTTGATTTTTTCCTGGGTTTAGAAGTCTATTTTCATGCCTGGGTTTTTTGTAACATGACAGGCAGAATCCAGTTCGTTCATTCATTCGGAACTAGCTGCATGTTACTCTGCTATCGTGAGAATTCTTTAAGATTATTGACAAAATTTCCTGGTGTATTAAATTTTGAGAGAACGTTTTAATTTTGTATTGGACGCATTTACAAACCGGATTTTTCTAGATTTTTTGCAATATATATCGGTTGTTTGAATAAATGCAAATTCTGAAAGGCGTTCACAGAGAATCGAATTACGCCCCACTGATGACTGTTTTAAAAGATTTACTTGAAGATAGAACTTATCTGTTTGGAATTTTTTTTTAGTAAAAATTCAAACTTCTCAGCCATTTTCAAGTTAAAAGCTGTCCACCCACTAAATCGATAAATACGTCTCGCATCCTCAAGAGCTTTCTTTATTATACTGACGTGATGTAAACATTGTGAACACAAATTAGGCTTAGAGGATTCGTAAACAAAAGAAGAATTTGCGCTTGTTCTAAAGTTGACTTAATCGGTGCAACTGAAAGTGACTGAGGTGTGACCTTTGTCCGCATCGGTTAAATTTAAGAGTTTCACGTGAGTCCCAAAATATTTACATTTTTGACAGTGGCAAAGATGACAATATTAATGGGCGATGAGAATATTTTGGCACCAAGGTGAATTTTTATTTTTGTCCTCACAAAAATGTTCCATAAAATTGGCTTGGTTGTGAATTTTTTTTTTTCAAAGCGTACCAATCTGGTTACACTGGCACCAAAGTATCTTTTCTTTATTTATTTTAAGTTTACATTTTGACGTTATTTACCAAGCGCATGTGTTGAAGAGCGTTTTTGGCACCGAGAAAAGTGTCGGCATTGATGACTTCAGTTGTTCACATGACTGCATGAAATATCCACCTCTTGCCATACTACGCCAGTAAATACAGAAGATACAGTGGCACCCAATGCAGAGACGTAGAGGTGACTACTTAGTAAAAATAAATCATCTTAAAAGATATTGCGACAGAGATGCACTGAAACGATGTTGCGATTGCGAATTGCTTGGAACCTGTTCAGAGACCGACTTTTTCAGTTCTATTTCAAACTGGGTCAAATTCGACTATTCTATAGACGCCACAAATTCCCCATTCCCAGCATCGAATCATGCACGAAAGGAATTTAGTTGGCACTGGGCAAAATTTTTGCTGACATGTGACTGACTGCTGGTACTTAGTGAGCCGCTACACCTGAAGAGAATTTATACATTTAGTTGGAGATTTTAAGGCGTTTTACGAAGTTTTGCATTTAATTCGCTCACATATTTGCGAAGAGCTGCCCTTGAAAGCTGTGCCAAAGTCTACTTCACATAAATATGACCTAATGTTCGTCGAGCAGATAATTAATATTTTAACAGGCTTTCGTACTTGTGCAAGTACAAAACTGTGTAAACAGCTTGCTGCTACGCAGCAAATCGCATTGAACTTGATTACTTTATTGATGACGAGGGCCACGTGCAGTAGCCTCATACATTCGCTGCTTTGATGTTATTAAATAGATTCGTCGAGGCCGAACAAGAATGCGCACACTCGAAAAGTGCAATATATCGCACTCGAAATATTCACGAGTCGTATTTGCTGTGCTACATTGATTTATTTGAATCTTTATAACCCAAATAATTTCTTATTTTCATCCCTTAAAATTTAAATTATGGTTAAGAAATCCCCTGCCTACAAAAAGCTAACCAGGGGCGTGAGTTGTTTATTTTTTTACTGTGTTTCTTCTGAGAATAAATATACTGCCACAAACTATGTAAATGAAATGAATTATTCATATCCGTTGAAATGTCGTACTCGACAATTCTATAAATAATTTGAGGATTCACTCAACCGCAATAATTTGAAAAGACATAATTCTTTCAGAATTTTCTCTAAAGGCTTTCATATGAATTTCATGTGCATCCGAATTTCAAACTTCAATGACTTGCATCGATCCAACGGAAACAGTTTTCATAATATCCCGGGTTAGTTTAATTTGCAACTGGTTTAAAATGCAATGATTATCTAATTACTGGAACAATTACCATATCAGAAATTGTTTCCTCCAGAACACAATGGCAAATTTAAGCATAAAGTTAATGTTTTGAGCTTTACATGTAACATTCGACCAGTTGCCTGATATAACCGGTCTAAACTAATTAAACCTAATTGCCGTCTTTTAATTCTAAATTTTGTACTATTTCTGTTTTATAATGCTTTATACATATTTAAGGCTGACGGAAAAAGCCAACAGAATTTTATTTTTATATCTGATAAATGTTACAAGTAGATTCATATTTAATTGTCTTTACCCTAGTGATTTATCTGGTTCTTGGTGAACAAATGGCTCACAAAAGATGGTTCCCTTTCGATTTTGTTTTACCTTTTTGCTCTACAAATTGTAGGGTACATGTCGTGGTCGGATGATATAAGTAAGCAACAAATCAGCGCAGGTTTCTAGATACTCTAATGATTTGGATCTCGTGATGACAAAAAGTCTAGTGAATATAAAAACTTTACTCTACTTGCAACATAGAACTCGAAATAAGTGAACAAAACTGAAGTCTTTGAGGATCTCTTCTAGCCGTCTATCTGGTTAAAATTTCATTGTAGGCAACGACACATTACACATTTAGACAAAAGTTTACAAGTATGCTCAGTGGCGTCACTAGGGGAGTGCGAGGGGTGCGACTCGCACCGGGTGACACCAGTGCCATTATGCCACCACCATTCTGGAGATATTCAAGATGAAAAAAAGTTCACGAATGTACGAGCGTATACGAACGTACGTACACACGCACACAGACATCTCTCTAAAAACGATGGATTCGGACTCTAAGGACCTCGAAACGAAATCGAAAATCGGACCTATTACAGTAACTTCCAAGCGAGAAGTTAAAAATGTTCTGGGGATTGGAGTTGGATTGAAATGAAAAAAAATTGTTTTTACTGCTTACAGTCGCCGAATTAAGGCCATTGAGCTGAACATATTCTCTGCTGCGAAATAGGCTCTTTTCGAGAAACGAAGACTTCAAGGTAAAAAAATATATCATTCATCAAGTGTGAGAAACGCTTTAAATGCGTTTTCCCGAAAGACGATTTTTTGAGCTGATGAAAGGTCTCTCGTTCGAATCGTTCAAAGTAGACACTTTTTTTTATTAACACGTTCACGCCGGGGTGACCCACCGGCGGGTCACACTTGACTGTTCCGTGGGGCGGCGTGATCCACCGGTGGGTCATACTTGACTATTCCGTGGGGCGGCGTGACCCACTAGTTTGTTGTTTGTTTTTTTTGCTTTCATGTATACAGTCATCTTATTCTTGGGTCGTAGTCTCTTTCATTTGGAATTTTTGGCAGAGTCGGCCTTCTTGTTATTAATGTTCGTTGGTTCGAACTCGCAACAGTGTCGCCCCGCCCCACGAAGCGTAACGAGATAAGACAGTCCCGCCTCACACGAAAAAACGTAGATATTCGAACGTGTTAAAGATCATTCTGCAACGCTTATCTGTGCGTCACGTCCGTCGTGCACTACTAATTTTCGCCAACTAGGAGATGAACGCCATTTTGTATCTTTTTAAGTAAGAAATATATATATATATATACTCTAAATGAAGGTCTTCTATATGAATTGAATGAGTTGTTTCAATTCTTCAGGGTGAAACATAGCCAGTTTGATCATCTATTGTCTTCTGTTAAAAAATATATCCAGAGAAATTACTCAAACTTTAGAGAAGCTTTAAATTAAATTTAACGAACAACCAAAAATGCAGTGAATACTAAAATACAAAATGTCTGCAGACAAAACGTAAAATGCCACTGAAAATTACATTGAAAATACATTCCCCGACATTTTATCAAATTTTCAATGTTGTTACAGTTATGCTTCCTTCTAATGTGAACAGAAACATTAAAATACACAAGAAAAAATATTTACATTGTCGGTACTGATGCGTATCGTATCGTGTCGTGTCGTCAGTGTAAATCAATTGGATACTAAAGTATAATAATAAATAATAAGTACGGTATGAAATCTTCAAGTACTCCCTACTGATTTACTTATGCTTGATCCAAAAAGCAATGAGTATTCGAGTAATCATACTATAAGTATTCAAATTTAAGTCAACTGTAGTTTCTAATTCGTCTAAACCTATGGATAGTTTTTACAACCGTGATGGGTAATATTTTCGATTCAATGAAATAATTGTTGACAAGAAAAACCATTTACGTCACAAACTAAAAAATATCCACACAAGGGTTACAGAACCCATACAATGAATTAATTTTGTTTGTTTGACTGATATTTGCGTTAATAATTTACTTTACTGGAGTTTGTTTACTTGTCCGGGCAAGTCTTAACACACCGTCATAAGATGTAAGATGTCGTCAAGAATCAAAACAATGTTTTCACATTTTTTGTTTGTTTTGAAGAATCACTGAAATTAAAGAGTAATTGGACACGGCAGGAGTTATTATTTTATTTATTCTATATTTACTTATCTAAAGAGTAAGTATTGTGGAGTGCATTATATAACCAATTAGTACTTATCTCAAAATAGGATACCTGATTACAGTATATTTTTCCCAAGCTATTTCACCAAATGGAAGTAATTATGTAAAAATAATTGCTGATTTAATCTTGGTAGCAAATGAAGAAGGTCATCTGTTTGATGTTATTGAAGTAGCCCTTCAACCAAGTTTGGCTGGAAATCTGTTAAATTTTGTGGAAAAATCCCACATCAGTTTAAATGATATCATAGATCACATCATTATTGTCTTATAATGACTGATGAGCTTATATAAATGAAAACTATTTACAAGAAATTAGTAGAAATATTTCCGAATGGAATCTAAGATACGATATTTTATATGGTTTGGTAAATAAAATTTAGAATAATATTTTGCAAATTAACTACGTTTCTGGGCTTTTATTAAAAGCATATTCGGAAGGATTTGAAATCAATATCAGGATAAAATTGGTTAAAAACGAAAACGAGTTCAGTGGAAATTCAATGATAGCTGCAAGGCAAAAGTGAGCTGCAGGGTTTTGACCTAAAAGTTATTTTTTCCTACAATTACCAGATAAGCTGGTGACATAAACAAAAAGAAAAACTTGTTGTATGCAAAACATTGGCACATGAACCCATAAATAACTCAAGAAATTGTGATAACCTCATAATTGCCAAAACAATGTTAAAACTACTGATATGGAATTTATGTGCACTCGTATATTTTGGAGACATATAAGTTCATGCTCAAAACAATTTTAGGTTATAAATGGGTCAAATTACCTAAGACGTAACTCATCTGAATTGATTGTTATTCTTGGGAAAAAATTGAAAAAAGCATCTCATTTGCCCCAAAATCGCCGTTGCCATTTCTCCCGGCATAAATCAAACTTGAAAAATGATTATTTTATGAAAATCGTGATTGCCTGCCCCCCCGGAGCACAAAACCATAAATTTCAACGTTCGCATTAATCTAGTACAAATGTGCCGGAAAGAATTCCGTAACACTGCAAATGTTATAAATCATCAAATAAATTTGTTAACTGCCCTTGAAACTGGAGACTGTCCCAGTTAACTTTCCAAAATTAACGTATTACTAAAGAGGGGCGCAATTTCCCCGAACTCACTCCAACAGTATGTACGTAACAGATATATATACCTCGTGGACCTACAGACGTTATACTTGTGCCAAACCTTACTCACGTAATCTTATGTGCTATGCAGGGTGGAAATAATTCATCAAAAAGCCTCAATTTAATATCTCTAGCGTAAGAGTGAACAGCACTCAACGAGGAAAGAGAAGGACACGGCTGGAAAAGGATCAATAAAGCTGAAGTAGTTAACCTACTTCTTCTTAGGAAGCGAACCTTCCAAATGCTGTTACATCTATCTTTATGGTGCTTGGGGTAGTGCGTTTGGGTGGTTTGGGTGGTTTGCCTGCCATCCGTTACCAAAACCTTTCCTGGTTCTTGAATGCAGGGGGTGTCACCTGGGAATTAAATTTTTGTTTTGATTATATACGGTTGAAAGTCCCCCTTAAAATAAGCACCCCTTAGGAAGGCTTTTTTGGATTCGTCTTTGAGACTGACTGTGTATTTATATTTATATAGGATTCCAGTAGCAATAGAACATGTAGAAAAATCGATAAAATCTGGGACACTGCTCTTAAAACGACAAATTTACGTTTCTTGTGCTGAATTACCCATACATTTGAAAAAGTATAATATATTTGCACAGACGGCGCTACTAAGCTTTTTATCTTGATAGCATAAAAGCTCCCGCCGTAACTTTCCGTGCTGGAGTATTGTGCACGAAGCGAAATCTACGTAAACAGCTGACTACCAGATAGCAGCAAGAACACGTTTTTATCATGAAAAGGCAAACGTTTAGATACGTGAGTGTTTTGATAATTAAGGGGATAAGAGCGGAGTACAAGGGGAAACTGACCCATTCGCCCTCTATTCTAAGGGCGACGTAAGCAATTGTCGTAACAAAATTTTATTCTGCATGCGAGCGAGGTTTTTTTATAGGTTATTGGTCAGTTAGTTTTGTTCGATGTTTACGTTTACGTAAACTTTATAAAGTTTCAAGGACCATTTCCTTATAGATTTGACCCTATCAAGGAAAAAGTGATATACTTGTCAGGTTAATAATTAATTGCATAGGAAGTTTGCCTAATGTACTTCATGGAACGATAGAAAGGTCTTAACCTTCTACACAGCTGAATACATGCTTATTGAAATATTAAGGTCATTTTTATTGATATCGTTCGTTTCTGTCGGATCTGGAGTGGAAAGACACAGACATTTTAGAAATATATTACGTCCGGTCAAATTTTGATGTTCCTGAAATTTGCTTCGATGATTTTACCTTGCGGTTATATATTATGTCTACTTTCCTGAAACATATAAAGCTTTCATGACGCTGGTATTAGATGTATTCGCAGTAAGACGTTATTTTATTATCAATTTCCTTTTATATCTCGTGCTATTTCATTGGTATTATTTTATGGGTTTAGAAGTGTACTAAAATTCTCCGTTTACGCAATTCAAGTGTGCCACAAGGATCTATTGTAGGTCTGTTTTTATTATCGCGTTTATTATTGAGAAATAAACTGAAATACGCTTTGTTTCAAAATTTACACGGAAATGCTAAAAAAACAAATTGTTTAGGAATTGACCATTTGATCAAAGATCAATACTTGGCGACAATTGTCATACCATAAATCATTATAATCGTGGTAGGTTGATTAAGTTAGGGATCCTTTTCCATTGTTTGAACTTAAAAGCTATCTGAATCATCTTTCACTGAAATAGATTGAAAGTGTGTTAGGCAGTCGTTAAATTTGGGCGACATCGGCTTATGCTTCTTTCGATATCAACGGTTGTGCCGGTGTTTTTCGTGGATTTTCTCCTCATTTTACTTAAAGAAAATGAAAAGTTTTCTGTTTATGTGGACATTTTTCAACTGCAATTTCTAAAGCTTTTAAATGCTTTCTTCCACCTTGTGTTTCCATCTTGTATTCGTGGCTATATAGCATAGTCCGCCAAGCCAAATTTCTGTGGCCATACTGAGGAGATCTAACAAGTGAAATACTTTCTAAATTGTTTTTTAGTATGTTTTCGTCGAAATAATCACATTTCCGCACTAAAAAATGCGATGAGATTTATGAAAGGGTAGGGAGTCCCTATTAGAGCTTCGGAATACACGTGTACACGAACTACAAATCTCTCTAAAAACACGAACCCGAACTACAGGAACCTTTTCAAGTGTATTGTAAAAGTTCGAACTAAAAGTTTATAGAAAACACGAACTATACGAACCTTGTAAAAGTTCGAACTACACGGACTTTACTAAGGTTTGTGTAATTCATGTTTTGCATACACGGACCTAGTAAGATTCCTACTTTTACATTCAGTGGGAGGCCGAAAAATACAAGATATTGGAATATATGATGTGTGAAATGAAAGGGGAAGATAACTTCTATGCAGTAATGTAATAACAAATACTTGTTGCAGGGCGAGGAGGTGGTGAAAAACGCAGTCGAAGTCTAGGAAGGGTTATATCTCGGGAAACAGACAAGATAGCAATTGTAAGTAGTTTCTTAGAATTCTATTACATTCTTGAATGAGTGTAGACCTTTGTCCAAGTCATATGAAGTGCAACTATTCACTTGGTAAAACTTGACAATATCTTAGGAAGAACTAAACTGCTCGACATAACTTGCAAGCAGTGTAAGTTATCCAAGGTTATGCTAAGCAAAAAAATGTTACTGGTATTAAAATTGTTGATTAGAATATATAACCTCATTGAGCTGATTAGTTGTGTGTTGCACAGTGTTTGATTATAAAAATATCACAAGAGACAAATAGTGTAAAAAGTTTACAACAGGCTTGAAATTTCACACAAAGTCACATTAACCTAGTTGAAAATATCTGTAAGTGCATTTAAAAATAAAATTTTCGTGCCCCAGTGCCAAAGATGCCTTGACCCAAATACTCCCGGGAACAATTTCATTTCTTTTTTATAGCAGATCATATCCAGAGTATTGAATCACTAGTAGATTTGTGACAAATTTTTATTGAGATCAATGAAAGAATTATTCACGAAAAAAGACATTGAATTTGGCAAATTTTCATCGTAATACCTTAGAGCTGAAGATGAGCTGAAGATGATTTGACGCGGCTCTCTCTATTCGATCGTGAATTGAAAATGATAAAACGTACTGCAAATCCGATGAGGCTAATGAAAATAATTACCATGTGACATTTATAATTTATTTTTGGTAAAGCGAATCCCTGTCGTACTACACCCGGCAGCGGAACAAGAAAAGCACATTCTAAAGTTATTTCGTTGATAGGTTCTAAATTTGAAGAACTAATAATAAATAGCATGCCTTGCTCCTTCCTCATCTCTGCTCGCCACAGATTAGTGTTAGAATTATACGGTCACGCTACATTTTTATTATTCACCTGCTAAGTATCTACATGCAAACACATACACATATTCTATGCAGCGTAAGAGAATACATTTTCTCAAATAATTGAAATTTATGTACTACATTTTCTCACCCTGATTTTGTCTTCGCTTCAAATATTTTTTAATGTATACAAATGTGAAAATAATATTTCAAGTGTTTTTGTATGTTTGTAAGATTTATTTGAAAATAAATTGTTCCGAGGAAAGGTTAAGAACTTTACGTGTGTTAATGGAAGCTGAACCCCAAGCAAAAAATGTTATAAAAATCTAAACGGATTCATTTGTTTTCATAAATTTCTTTCTGATTTTGCCTAGTAAACAGACATTTACGTGATTTATAGTTCACATGTGTGAATTTGTCAGGCGCTTCGTTTTTTCTTGTATAATCGAAATGAATAACAAAACTGATTCTGACTTTGAAAGAAGAACCAAAGAAAAGCCATGAGATATTGAAGTTGTAGACAAGATAGCGAAATTGAATATGTCGATTCTAGGTTAATATCTTGTAAGACACCGCAGCTTCCGTATATAATTATTCTTTCCAATAATGCTTACTCTTCATATATACAATAGCTGCGTACACCAAGTAATGTGAAACTATTTTCTAGAGAAATTCACGCTATGCCAAAAATTCTGGCTCATTTGAAACATTTGTCAGGATAAAATTTCCCAAT
>QYTT01078968.1:2220-27299 GCA_006980735.1 Dasypogon diadema | reverse complement strand
CAAAAATGATCAGACATGAAATTTTTTTTATATTCTTTTATGAACGTTGAGTTTTCGGACACCCTGTATATGTCGTTGGCAACGAAAAAGAAAAATGCACACATTAAAGGGGTTAACAAAGACATGGATTACCAGTATCCCACATAACCACCTTCTTATGAACAAAATAAGTACAAGATGGGAAGTATAAGATTTTAAGGAAAGAAGATAATTCCACAGGGATAATGAAATCTTAACTACCACTTTTGGTTATTTTTAGAAGGAAACTTTGAGCAAATGCAATTGAAAATTGAAAAAGAATAAAACTTTAAATTTAACATTTAATATTCCAGTTTAGACCTTTATTCTTCTTTAGTTTCGGCCAATAACTTAAAAGCATTAATTAATCGATGTACAAAATGTATTGAGCTTAGGGAAGAATATATCAAAATAGATATATATGTATATATTTTCAGATCAAGGTACCGCGGGATATGCTACTTGATTCCTTGAGGTTCCATACATCCCTTCCCCTAAAGTCCTCCCCTAACGACAGCCACTCAAAGATTTTTCAACTTTGAATGTTCCCTGATGAAAATGATTGCTCACAATTTTTGAATCACCCTATGGATTCTGATTATTTGTGGTTTAGTTGAAAGCTATTATAAGTACCTTTCTTTTGGTAGCTCATTTGTTGTTATCGATGAACAACTCTTGGAGATATTATCAAAAAGCATCGAAAATTTTTGATTTTGTGCCTAGAATTTTGAAAAATAAATCCAGAGTTTTGAAAAATAAATCCATATATATATACATGTATATCCATTTTTAATTAATGCTTTTAGATCATTGTTCGAAACTAAATAAGAATAAAGGTTTAAACTGAATATGGAATGGAATATTTAATGTTCAATTTAAAGCTTTATTTTTTTTAAAGACAGAAGAATACAAAAAAGTTGACACACAAAAGGTTCATACCTCAAAGGAAAAAATCAGAATAAATACCATCTCTATTTTTTAGTCAAAAAGTTGATATGATTTTCTCGATTATGTTGCTACTGCAGATAAAAAGTTCGTACTGCAACTTAAAAGCATATGCATATACGTACAAGGACACATCTTATTATGCATACTGCTGGTACAGGAAAGGAATTATACAATGAGGAATTTTGGAATCTTCATCAAGACAAAATGTAACTATATACGCTACAACAATTAAAAGGATTGAAGAAAAGGTTCCTTGTCTCACATTCTGCACTCGTTAAATCGAAATGAGGTAAAAGTCTAATATAACAACATTATACTACCTCCTGCAAATGTAACCCTATAAAACTTATTGAGATAGGGTAGGAAATTTCATCAAATCCATCATATTAAGCCGGGATTATAGCTACCGTTTTCGCAAAGTGAGAGAAAATTCATTTGAATTATGTAAACATCAAAAAGGAACCTATTTTTGCTGTTTCTATGTAAAATATTGATTTTCCACAATTAAAAAATTGAGACCATAATAAATATTAAATTCATGCAAATGTATCACGAACCATGGTTTACATGATTTTTTTTTTGTTATTTCTTCAAAGGTAAACGACGCTTGGGTTATTTTGGAATTTAGTCTTTGATTTAAAATTTCTGGAAAATTCGGAGAATTCTTATTGAATAGACCTGTGAAGCTTCCTCGTAAATCTCTAAAATTGCCAAGGGAATTTCAAGTTGTTCATTTACTTTTCTTCTAACTTACTTTCATTAAATTGTGAAAGGCAAAATTAATTAGGTATTTTTTTCAAGAAAATCGGGAATTGTATCTATACTGGTACATTTTATTCAAGGATATTTAGATAATTTATTTATGAGTGTGTATTAAAAATATAAATAAAATAAAAATCATTAAAATTGAACAAAATTCTATAACTTCTTCCCAACGATTTTTCCTCAAAATCCCAATTGAACAAAGCCACAGTGTTAACAAGGCAATAACGTTAAAAAGCATGTCCTTCAATCTATTTTATTGTATTTATTTGATAAATTCAAAATTGTACAAAAACCATTACTGTGACAGCATAAATAGATTTATGATAGTCTAAAATAGGAATGACTTTTGATCTCGGAGGACTTCATCAAGGAACATCTTCAAGGCAATTTATCATGATTTCACTTCACTTTGAATAAATAGTGTTACTCAGGATGTAATCAGGCATGAAATTATCCATTACTCCTGTTAGAAAGTCAGAATGCCCGTATCCTTAACAAAATGCCTACCCATTAATTGTGTATGTGGCACTAAAGAGTGCTGTTTGCCTTGGAACGAATAATTGGAATTTGCTGTAGCTACCGAACACAGAGGCGTACAGAGTAGCTTGAAGCATCCATGGCAAAATCAACTTTTCGCTATGATTAATCGTTGTGATGCCCGAAAGTAATAAATCACGTGAAGCAGATAAAGCTTTATTGAGGCCCTCTAGCGGAGTTATCCTTTCGATCCCATGAGACTCATCAGTTAGGCATATGTCTTAGGGTAAAGCCGGGGTACATTCATTTTTACCTGAATCGATTAGATGTCGTTATCAATCACCCCCGCAGGTAAATGAGGCGCCCTATTAAATTTCAAAAGGCCATTGCCGCCCCCTCCCCGAAAAAAATTTTCTTGATAAATTCTTATGTGGGTGGTAAAATTCTTACCTAACAGTGTAAGGAACACCAGATGAGCGCAGAAGATTAATCCATTCCGAGATTTATATTCCAACATTGTGCCATGCAATTAACACCAGGTGTTTTTTCTTATTACGGCAATTTTTTCACTTTTTTCCAATTTTCGTTTTAAACACATTCAAAATCACCACAACGGCTGTGAGCACATTACATCTTAAGGTAATCACATTCAGAGGACATGAAAACCACCATAAAAACCAGAAATGAGCAATTTCACATCAAATACAGAGCGACAGCACCTATCGCTCGTAAATACATGGACTGCGGATACCACTTTTTTTGGTTTCTGTGGGCTGTATATTGACGACTTGAATGCCACAAGCAGATACACCGCACGATTATAGACTTTTCTTGGCAAGCACATAACAATCAGATATACAAGTGGAGCTGTTTTCATCTGCATACACACATGAGCACATACGAATCCAAGGCTGCTCCTTTTCGTGTATCCGACGTCCGGCAGCAGCTAGCGAACACATCTCACAAGAGCCTTTCGGTCTCGAGTACTACCAATCGAGTTTTGCCTTCGAATATTCTGTTTTACAGACGTCCTTTCGGCAAGGATGTACTGCTTAAACTGTCAAGGGATATGGGACAATGCTGCGTCGTTCTGGTAAAGGACCTTATACAAGAGCTTTCAGGAGGGATTGTTGCTTTGGTCTAGGTCAAAGTTTGTGCTCACCTAAAGTCACACGGTGTTCGGTTGAACAACAAATATCCTTCCAGGGCACTGGATGAACTGGAATACGTTCCAATGGTATTTCTCTCAGGTTATACTAACGGCAGTGAAAAGATACATTCTTGGTTCTGACTGCTGGCGAAATTATATCTTTCACGCAGGTATGGAGAATAAATTGAAAGCTCCAGAAAGCCAAGCGCATTTGCAAGGATAACGAAGGCGAATTTCATTTGTAACACCTGCCTTAATTTGATAGCTTAATGGAAGAATCGTTGCGAAACAGTGCATATGAGAGAAGTTTTAGGTTCTCTGATTTACGGGCTTTAAAATTCACTCAGAAAATTGTGTAATCTAAAAGGAATTTTGTATCCTTTCTTACAAATTTTCTTTACACGAACTTATTTTGTTCATGTATTTCCAAGATACTGAGGCATTAAAATATTATACTAACTTTGGGAGTAGATTCCTTGGCATTAATTTGAATTATACATAGATATCTTTTTTATTAGAATTAATAAGAATTAAAAAAATAAATTAAGAGAACGGCACACCCCTATCGCGCTAACAACATCATTAATTGGGGCTATGAAAAAGCGCTCTAAGTGATTTTTAAATAACGACATGAGCCTGTTAACGTTCTAGGCCTACAAGTAGCCTTCAGGTAAGTGCAACCGCTCGGGTACAGTGCCTTATCTCCATATGAGGGAGGTGAAAGAACGAAGAGGAACATCCTAAGACGGCTGCGAGGGTCTGATTCTACCAGACTCAAAAATTGATCCATCTTTTTGGTCCTCACCGGACATTATCCATGAAACTACCATTTAAAAAAAATGGGTCCTGTTGAAGACGATGTGCCGATTCTGCATGGAAGTTTAAATAAATTTGAACCAATAGTAGATATTACTTAGTTTCATAAAATAAAATAAAGGTAACAAATCTATAGAAATATGGTATGGGGAATTTTGGAATACATGCGCAAGCTCTTTTCGTAAGGTTACCGAAAGCAAATTCTACGAAGCTTCTGTCTGGTTGGTGAAATACTTCACCATGTCTAGCGAAGCTAAAATGACTTATTCTGATCCGGTTCGAAGGACCACGATCACAATGGATAGCATACACTATAAGGCGTGAGATAATGTGAATGCAAGTGCTGTGCAGTAGTTAGTTTTAGGAGAAGAAACTGCTGAAGTCAAGGTTGCTATTGTCTATTCCAAAATCAGGTATATTATTTTTTTTTATTCTGAGTAAAGAGACAGAAAATGGTACATGCAAAATAATTTTAACTTCAAACACTTTTACGCTTCAGCAATAATTATGACAGAACCACATATTCGGTAGCAAGTTTGTCGATATGTATATAAGAATGGGATATAAATTTACGTCATTCCGGGAATAATACTTCCCTGAATAGAAACATAAGCGCATTCCGATACTTAATACTTAATAAAACTCTTTATTAAGGCAAGGCAAGAATTGCTGAAATTTTAGGGCAGAATCTCCCAGGGGGCAACCCACCAAGCTTGTTTACTAACAAAATTTACGAAATCTGCCTCCTTAGCACCATGTACAAAGTATTTTCAGATATTTTGTTTACCGTCATTAAATTTCAGGAAAACCGTTTAAAACTGATTAATTCCTGGAAATTCTGCAGCTGATTGCCAATATTACTGGTTCGCAGCGGAACCCATGGTAACACCAAAAGCAATTACCTCTCTGGAGAGAAAATGCTTTCTGGCATGAAGCCCATTTACAACTTTTCTTGGTAAATTGCACAGTGTTGCTGATACTGCAAAGCTCAAAGTAAATGGTACGCACATTTTGCCTGAAATTACCGATAAGTGTCGCACAATTTATTTCATGTTTCCTGCCTCGGTTGCCTCAATGGTGTGGCCTAATCCAATCTTGGATAATGTTAACAGCATGTGAATCCATACGACCACCAGTACCAGTACCAGTCACTTACCAATAGCTTAACAGTGCTCGCCGTGTAATAGCGGGTCATTTATCCTGAAAATTGCCAGATAAAAGTCAATAATCTTCCTCCCTGTAGCTAAGGATGTGGCAAATGGAATGCATAACAGTTTAAGTGTGTATTTGCGAGTTAATTTAGTAACATTCAAATGAAATTGGATGTAAACGACCATCCATTCCCGCGCACTTTTACTACCAACGGACTATTAGGAAAGCACTTGTCACCAACATGAAGTAAACTCTGCGTAGGTGTTGAATTGCCCTTGTACTTAAGAATTCATTTGTTCTTGTTGGTAAGGAAATCCACCACCCCTGCGGAGATTTGGGAATTGATAATAAAAATTTCGGAGCGGAGACACCAATTAAGTTAGCTTTGTTTATTTTGCCATCAAGTTACATGGGCTACGGCGAGACATATAAATAGAGAGGTTGAACTGTTGAACCATCATTTCGACAATCTATTCCGACAGGGCACGTAAAACAGAAGAGAGTTGAATATTTTTGTGTGTTTGAACGTATTGGAATATATATATATATAGATATATATTATGTTTTGTGTTGAACAGAAAAGGGATAAAAAATGGCCAGGTACATACAATGGTAGAGTTAGTCAGTAGCTCTATACATATTTATTGGGAGATTTATGTATCCATATTCCATATTCTTACAATTCGGTTTAAAAATGAATTATTGAATTTATACGCCCTAAACCATAAATCTAGTAAGGAACAAAAAAATTTTGTTTTGGACGGAACTTCTGAGTTAGTTTATATTCTGTGATACGGTTGAATCCTGGCTGCAGAACTTGACAATGAAAGCTTCTGAAGGCGTGCTTGTTGCACAGAAGGAACGATAATACTTGGTATTGGTAACCTCAATTTCTACCTCGGTATCATCATTATCGATCTATATTCCAACAGCGCTTCAATTCAGCTAGTGATATTGGGTTGGACGCTGTTACTCGAAGACAAACTCCTTTCAAAAATCGTTATTTTATCTTCTAGAACAACCCTAAAAATATATAGAGAGCTACTGAATTGAAAAAGTGTTTCCTTAATACTTGGCATTTATTCTTATTGATAAGATTGCACAGAACCGATTCTATGGATTTTCAAGCTTCACGGGCGTGCTGATCCCAATTTGGAGGTTTACTAGCTACAGCACAGAACAGGGGCAAAACGATGATAAACTGAAAATTATATTATATATTTATTATGAAATTCTCATTGTACAAAACAATCAAGTGGTGGTCAGATGCATGGATCGAATCGAAGTGCGATGGAATTCGTGCAAAGATTTAATGGGTGTGCCACAGAAAAAGGGGAACACTTCGAGATCGATCGTATGGACCGGCCAGAAAAAAAGTCCTCAAAGCAACAAGCAGAAATTGCTACAAAACTGTATCAAGAAAAACACCCCCAGAACTTCTTCTATCACAACAACATAAGGCAATCATTTTTCTATTCCACTTTTCCACATCTATTGCTGCTTTTACCAACATTAAACAAATTGAAACTTATATTTAGATAAATTACGGAGGGACAACATTGCTTGCCTCCTAACAATTCACAAGCATACCATGTATTTTGTCGCAGTACATTAGTTTTCCCGAACATAAACATAAACATGCAGAAATGCAAAAGGCAAGCTTTCATTGATTTTCTCAAGGATAAATTCAATTACAAAACTCATTTACAACTTCCATTATAATTGTAACGATAAGAGGCATTAATAACTGCGTGCGTCAAAAATTTAAAATATAGACACAAAGCTGCTAATTTAAAATAATCCAGACTTAATTAGTTATTAACTAGACGACCCTAGTGTGAACAGAGTGAGCTCAGTGGAAAATATAATTGAGATTATATTCTTTGAGATAGATTTAAATAAATTTAAAAATTTTAATGCAAGATAGTGATAAAAATAAATTAAATAATTAATATCATTAAAATAATTAACTAATACCTGTAAATGTCTATATATAGTCTTCTAAAAAAATAAATACAGATGATGGATAAAGTATAATGTTGAAACATAAAAGTATCGACACTTGATACACTTGATATTATGTCACTTCTAGGTTTCACGACGTCGTTTTAATCTACAACACATAACATGCATAATTCGATAAATGCGAATACATTTGGACATCCCAGTCTTTTTAAAGCCTGAGTAGAGTTTTATATAAAACCTAAATTCGAAATAGCTCGACGTTTTCCAGACCTCAGACATCATTTATCAAATTTTCCATAATAACTTTAAGAAATCTGTGATTATTGATTGTAAACCCGTGACCAAGTTATCTCAGTCAGTTCAGCCAGAGGAAGCTCGGGGCAGTGTTGCCTCTAAGCTGACCCGATCTACAGTGTGACCGGTAGCTGCGCGTCAAGGAGAAATCTGCATCCTGGCGCCAATAAATGGGAGCCTTCAGCCTCTTCTCCGAGACACAGAAGGTGATATTCCTGGACATCTTTGCAGGAACACAGGGATGTTGCTGTCACAATAGAACCGATTGTGTAATCTAGGACACCTAAGATCCAATCAGCTCTGGCCACCGCTAAGCAACTGCCCAGGTAGGGGCCTGTTCTCGGCAGATCGACCGACTATCCTCGGGTGGATAAATAATAAGCCTAGCAAGTGGTCTGAGTTCGAAGGACCCTATCGGCACTACACCCCTACAAAAAAAAAACAACAGACAAATACCCGATCTATCCTAACTTATGGAACATTATTGACGTATTCCCGAGAACGAATTTTTAATAATTCTATGGAAAATATAGAAAAATATAGATTACTTCCTATGTGTAGAAATTTTTAGATAACATATATGCGGTAAAATGAATTAATAATAGTCCTGGTAATTAAAGTATTAAAGTAAGGTATACACACATGTAATATTAGCACATAGATCGAAATATAACGAACTTGTGAAATATTTCAATATTATTTTTAACAGTTTGAAACGTAGCCAACAACCACAAAAAGAGAACGATTTTCATGAAATTTTAAAAGAATTTTAGGGAAATCAATTGAATTTTTAATTAACTGTAATACCTAGAGGTAAAATATTCTACTAAAAGCATTCACGTTATTGATACACATGCCAATTAATGTAAAAAGAACGAAATGTTTTTCATGTTCAACTGAATTAAAACAACCATCAATCAATATTACAATTTTTTTTTGTGTGGACAGTGACGTATTATGGAGAATAAATAACCCACAAATTTTTGTATCTCATTCAAATTAATTACTTTTCGTTCCTAAAAGAGTCTACTTCAAAACAAAGGTGATATTATAGCGCTTACACTCCATAAATATTTTTATTTGTCTTATTGAATATTGTTTAATATTTACATATTATTTCGTTAAACACATTAAGTCAAGGCTCACGGGTGGCTGTAGAAAATAATTTAAAACATGCTTTTAGAATTAATGTCTGTTGAGAATTTAAGGGAATTTCCTCCAAGTTTGAGGTAAATATTCCATCGAGAGAAGAATGGGAGCCTCATTTCTTAATCCCTTCTAATTGGTCCAAAGTTTACCAGGTTGCTTAGAGCGATTATTCCTTTGATGGCCTGTGGACAGGTACTCTTTACGCACAGAATGCCCACTAATCAATTTAACAACTCTTTGAGGATTATATGCTGATTTCCAGAATATATTTTCTGATTAATCATACGCCTGGAAAATAAGTCATTACAACCTACCTAATTGTAGAAAAAATTGTTTTCTACGCAGATATTAATAGCACTTATCCCATAAGAATTCGATAATTAGAATCTTATCGCTTCAGAAATTGTACCGATTATTATTTGTACTTTGTATGTAAGAGGTTCCATATTTAGAAAAATGTATCTGAAATTCATCAAATAAATAGGAGAGATAACAAGAATTCTCCATAGAAAATCCATTGTTAAAAAACTGTAATGACGGCTGTCTATGATTAAATTTAGGACGTGAAAATGAGTGAAGGTCGTAAAATTCGCACAAAATGCTTTTTCACTTTTCGAAAATATCTTTCTTGACGATCCGCTGAAAATAAAATAAGAAAATAATGAATCAAACGCCAAGGAATAAAAGTTACTTCACACTCCCACCTTAAGTCAATTTGGCTTTATACTCCGGGCCGTTATCACCGTCATAAATTAGGTGCAAAAAGGGAATCATAATTACTAATAAAAAGTGAAAAACGGCAAAACACTAAGTGCCAGTGATTTATACTTAAAGCGAATGCCGGCACACATCATTCGAACGACGAAAACAAACTTTCCCTTTACTCAGTTAAGAGCCCTTTAAAAAATTCTCCAAGGTCAAATAAATCTTTTAAATGTGATTTATAACTGGGAAAATACGTTAAATTCTCGTTCACTTGATAATTCATATCAGAGAAAAATGTGGACCGAAATTTATCCCATAAACGAATTTTACCGATGATTTACTTTTGTACGTGATAAATTACTCCAGACAATTTATATCCGCACCTACAACATTCGGTGGTGTGTTACACCCTCTGGCTGGCTGGCTGATTTCGGGGATGTATACCATCAGTATGAGGCTGTTACGTGCTTGATACGCAAGTTTCGGACTTGTAATTGAGTTATTTGCGCCAAGAAAAATGGGACCCAGGCTGTGGGCTGAGTTTTAATGCTATTACGAGTGTCTTAAGTGGGAAATCAATCCTGGAAATTAGTTGAAAATTAGCTGCTTATACAAATCCATGACAAAGGGACCCACTTAATCTTATAAGTGTGGCATTAGGGACGGTAAGAGGGAAGTTGCTGTGTTTAGGTCCCATTTGGATTTGGAGAATACATTGAAACTAAGAACGTAGCAATTAAGGGACTAATAAAACATTGATGGATGGTCAAACAGAAAGAACAAATTCGAAATTAGGTGTTTACCTGAACGGTAAACTTTTACCTGAGATCTTATATTTTTATCTGAATAGTATTGATTGGTCCAAAGCTTTAGTATCTACTTTTGGGAAATTCACTTCCTAGACATTATTTTTCTTGACCGCTTATCTCTAGTTCAATAATAGTTTACCACGGCAAAAGGTGGAACAATTTCACATAAAGTTTTATTTCTTATCTTCATTGTTGTCAACACTTAAGAGGCACTGTTAACTTGTAGCAGGGATAGTACAGGGCTTTAAATCTGTGAGACTGTGGCTGTTTGTGAAGCCCGTTGAATTTAAATGGAAAGCTACTTAATTCCCCAGGTATTCTGCAATTAGCTTCAGATTAGGAACTGATAAAAGTACTATGATACCAATACAAGGAAATAGTACAGGATACCGAACGGGCCGAGTTTCAAACCCAGATTCTACCAAACTAACCTCCTGAAATTTCTCTTCCGCTTATAACTTGTAGTAAACTGTGCTTGGAACTGAAAGCCTAAAATCACTACTGTGCCTTGAAACCTTGTCTCCGCACTGAGTTTACGCTGAGGAGCATTGGACAACATTTTTGCATATATTGACGTCGAAGTATATGCCTAAACTGATCAGAAGCGGAGTGAGGGGAATACTGCGGCACATAGTAATATCTCAGTAACAGGGAATCTTCGGTTCAAATAGCAATGGTCAAGCAAAAAAATACATTTAAAAAAAGGTCCTTGTATCAGACAATTTACAGAAAAAAGATTTTCGATAGAATATTTGAAGAGGGAATCACTTTCTATAGCTTTTGGTAGGTCTGAGTAAACTGTCAGCATGAAATCATATCTCTACAGTTCACCCAAGTCCTCTGTATATGTCACTTTAACCCCATGGTCTAGCCAATAGTAATAGGACTTAAAAAAGAAATCCATTTGAATTGAGTGCAATAAGTTGTACCAACTATTAGTACCCATCACAAAAACCTCTCTCCATCCATTTTTATTTCGAAAGAAAAGGGATTTTTTTACTCTAATGCAGCCTCGTCCTTTCCATAGATTTTCCTAGAAACAGAGAGTAAAAAGTTTGATCTTAATTTAACTAATCTTAAGTGGATAGGATTAATTTTATAGCGTGTGAAATGTTATCACCAACGAAATATTTCCTTGCCATTTAAATTCTCCTCAAGTTTCCGACTTGAGATATTCAAGATTTTTCCTTTTTTTCTTTTTACTTTTTTTTTAATTTGTTAATAATTAGAAGTTGAAAAAACAGAAATCCATGGAGAACACTCCAACAGCTTTGTTCTATGCTATAATGGAGGTTGTGATAACGACTGCATTTGTAGATAATTCTTATCTAGGAGTTTGTTTTTAGCTTGTTTCGCATTACTGCAGCCATTCAAGTTATTTTAAAGAGATTAGTGAAATGAAAATGTCTCCCCTTGTTGAAATGCAAAAAGCAGGAAAGTATGTAATTACGTAATTTTCATTCATTAGCTGTAGCCGCTTTAATTAAAATCGGTGTGAAGTGCTATGTCACGGTGGTAAGTGTGAAACTTTACGCAGTTACTAAGCGGATGACATTAGAAAACTCTTCTACTGAAGTCGTTTATGTCACTGATGTTGTAGTTGAAACGACGGTGTTCCCTTGGGAAAGGGTATATAAAGATCAGTATAGTAATGAAATGTTTACAAATAGCAAAACTAAAGTCATTGACAACTGGATGTTAATTTATTAGAGTTGAAAAAAATTTTCATTGATTTAAAGTTGGGAAGTTATGGAAAATAGTTCCAGTAGGCCATCACCGTCCTAATAGCGTTAGTTTCGAAGAGTCTCTAGAGTACGATTCTCAGCACATTTCCGTCAATTAAGAATTGTAATGTGGGAAACCCGTGCTGCCGATTTGTCACGCTTAAAGCTGTTTGGGTATTCCTACAGGACAATCACGGAAATGGCGAAGCTTTTTCGGAATAATGGAGTAGATAATTTTATGAAATTAACTCTATTGACGGAACTCTCTATGGATGGGGTGAATAATGGCAATTGTAGCTCTTGTTGTTGCAAAAATTGTGGAATTATATCCCACGATCAGTGGTTCAAAAGAAACCCACCTCTAGAGTATTTCACTAGGAACCCTTGCAGACGTGCACCTTAGCCCACTCGGGCACAGGCCAATCACTTTTCTGAAGTTATTTAACAAGTCAAATATGGAAGCGTCTAAATAACTGGGATTCAAGGGTCAAGAAGGAATATTGGAATAATCATTCAGGCTCAAACAGAGCTGCCAGATTTCCAGATTTATCTAGTTTTTCCAGATTTCCAATCAGCCTTCAGGTTTCCGGAATCCTCAGAATCATTTGTAATTTTACAAAAACACTCAACCACACTAAAAAAAAAGAAAATGTATCCAAAGGGATTTTTGGTGACTCGAACCGGGATTGGTGAAAAAATTTTTTTGTTTTTTTTCGTGATGGCTTAAAAATTATGACAATAGCGTATTTCCTTTTTTTTAGATGTGGGTTTAAATGAGAGTCCCGTTTTTCGGAGCACAAGCCAAAAAAAGGAAGAAAAATTCCAAGTTTATGAACTTTTACATCATTAGAAATCAGAACCCAATTTGCACCTAGTTTTCGAGTTTCAGGTCTAATAATAATTAATGTTATCTTCTAAGTACTCTTTATAAACTATTTATCTAAAAATTAATAAAAATTAATCTATAATGTAATTATTTCCATTATTTTAGTTTAGTTCCGCTCAATATTTTGGTAAGTTCTCGATTTCTAAAGGACATATAAAACTGTTGAGATTTTGATTGATCTAACTCGAAGCGTTTTCATTTTAGAAGAAAAAATTGTCTTTTATTTGACACAGCAAAACATTTGATATGGCAACCCTATGAAGGAGTTATCCAAATTTGTCTATTTTCGAACTTGGTCTTTAAATTTTAATAAGGTATCCGTCTACTAAATTTCAAGTTCCTATCTCAAAGTGTTCTCGAAATAGCTCGTGGAAAGACATACAAACAGACAGGCGAACAGACAAACGGACATCTACCGAGTGTCCCAATTTAACCTAACAAATCAAAATAAATCGAAAAATACGCACCATACAAAAAAATTGTCCCAGACGAAAAATTAATATCCCCAAGGAGGCTATGTCTGTCTTAACTTTGAAATATCAAATGCGGACCCCAATTTTTTAATACAGATTCGGATTATACGCCACAAAACACATTGGGTTCGTTCAAAACTTTTTTTAATTCCTGATAGATGGCGTTGTAATCGCAGCAAATAAGATTTTTTTGCAAATCTCGAGAAATACATTTTGGATGGGGAAATAAAAAAATTCCTGTTCAATAATTTTAATTATTAATCAAATCTATAGATCTAGGATATAAAAACACCGGAACTTTGTTAAACATTAGCCGTGTTTTTTTGTGGGCAACGGAGTTATGAAAGCTCCAAAAAACGGTTCGAATCCATGGAGTAGAGAATTTATTCTCCTTATTTCATTTTTCTCTTTTTAAGCAAACCCAAGAAAATTAAAGGCCGTTATTAACTTGAAATTGTGTTTATTGTGTTTATTTTAATATTGCTGTGATGAGCAAAATGAGCTTTCGATAAGCGCCATCTACTTTCCCATAAAAGACTTAGATAATCCAATAAGCTTATTAACTCTGTAATATAAACGAGTTAATGTAACCCAGTTAATGTATTAAAACTCTGTACATCTTATTTAACATTTATAAAACATTCGTATTGAAGTATTACCGCAAATAGTAAACAAGCCGTTCTTTATACGCAATTCATGCAAGTTTTACTTCTCTAATTCAAAGCGAAATAATCCTCAAAGTGAATTTATGATTTTATACACGGACAAACATAGAGGCTTCGAAAAGTACTCACTATACTGTGCTCAGACCAGTTACACAAAACGAATTAAGCTATATCCACCCAAAATTTCCTGGGAAACTGAATTTTGCAAAGAGAATTTGTTTCAGTTGGACGTACGAAAATCTTTCCGTAACGAGATTCATTATTCAGAACCACCCAAAATCGGGGAAATAATTAATAATAACTAAACATCAGCCTCATTTTTGCAGCAATTATATACCCAGCGGGATGCTACCTGTAGGAATAGTGGTATTCCGTAAACGAATAAACAGACAAAGCTCCTGTCGGGACGAGTTATTTGTTGGATGCTTCAGTTGGGTTATATCTGGGATTTTAATATTTCTCTGTAGATTTAATGTAACGTGATGTGTAATTTCCATTTACGGCAAAGGAACATCATGGTAAGAATATTTAGATGAAAATAATTTCAAAGAGAAAATTGAGAAAATTATTAGCTTAATAATGCTCAGGAACGAGATTGTATAACATTGTGGAAATATTTTCATTTCCTTTAACATTCACCTTTTGGTGTTTCTGGTTTGCAAGGAATTAAGGATTTTTGCTATTATATTATTTCATTCCACCCAACTAACAAGATGTTACAGAATGTAGTGCTTAATTTACGGTTGAAGTGAGAAAAACCATTTCTGGGTAATTTTGAAATTTTCGAACAACTAAAATGTGTGATTGTATTTTAGTCAGAAAATAATGAAATGTCTTGTCGCACTTGTACTACTATTAATATTTCTCTAGGGTACTTTTTTGTTGCCCTTTCCAAAAGCAATTTAGGTTTGTTTGATTTTATACATTTTGTGACGTTGAGGAATTTAAAATCTCATATAATTCTTCATTTACACCAGTCACGCGTTAATACTTAGTGCTATCTTGGATTCCATCACAGCTAAAGTGTAGGATGTTCCATTGACAGATTTTCGATACCTCAATATCTAAGTCTAGGCCATATCGCTTTTATGGATGAGTGTGCCGGTGCGTTGTCATGATAAAACTTATTATGTAAGACGAAAACGAGATGAACATTTAAATTGCAATTTCTTCGTAAAAAGTTGTCTCGACTGTACGAATTCGTCTCGTTTTCGTTTTACATGATAAGGGCCAATATAATATAGTAGTCGCCAGTTATTGTTTTTCCTTTCTCCAAATAGTCTATGAATGTTATGCCATGCGCATCTAAAAAAATACTGACCATAACTTTGCCGGCCGAACGTTGTTTTTGGACGGTTAAGTCGGTTTTTACCCGCTTTCCAACAGTCTGCGAACTGCTTATTGGACTCCGGTGAGTAATTATTGATTCGTGTTTCATCAATTGTTACGAATCGATGCAAAAATTTCGTTGGATTACGCTGAATTAACACCAAACTACGCTCCGAATCATCAACACGCTGCTGCTTCTGGTCGAGACCCAAATGTACATGTAAAAAATGGTGGGCGCGTTCTGTTGATGTAAAGATATTATTACGATGTCTGCTTTCTTATTATATATTATATTATATAAACTTTTCGATCAATCAAAACAAATACGATGCACTTTATTTATATTTTCTACAGTAACGGCCTCATTTGGATGACCTGAACTGTTCACCATCATCGGTGCATGTGTCACCATGTTTAAATTTGGCATACCACTTTTTTACTGTTATATACAACAGCCTTTACATAATTTTTTACTTATCTCACGATCCCTTAAATAATCTGCACGAATTTTCAAACACCCTGTATATGTATACATTGATGAATACATCTGTTGTAACATATTGTTACACTTGTATATCTGTATATCTGTTTTATTGCACAAAAAGCACAAGGTATCTGAGGACAGCTTGGAGGAAGTACGAGAAATGACTACATCTGACCAACAAATGAAAAGCATTGGCTCAAAATTTAGTGCACAGATACAATAGTAGTGAAGGGATGCTAATTTCTAAAGCTGCTCAAAGGGGTTGCATTTTATACCAGGGGTGTTCTTCATGCAATGACCGATCAGGTTTCACATTAAACTGTGAACATAGCGATAACTCTTCTTCTTGCCCAAAGCGATAAAGGTCGCTTATATAACTAATATTCTTTAAATCCTTTATTCATTTCCACATAATTGACAAATAAAACATGTAATCTATGTGTTTGATAAACCAAATTGAACGTAGAGTAACATCTTTCTTTGCAAAATGCCAACGTCCAATGCAACTGAAAGCCCAAAAGCAAATTTCCTTCCTCTATTTAAAAAACAAAAATAAAAGAAAATTTCAACGCTCAGGTGTCCATAAACATTGACAACAAACTGACGTAGCATTTCTTCCAAAAACCTTGTATGCAACTTCCCAATAATAAATCTACAATTGGATACGTAGCTCTTGAAACAGAGAAATGCCGTAGGCACACGGTGCCATAAAATTGAAAATTTACGTAACGTTAGTGATCCTTGCTATCAGGTATCCTTCCAGTCCATAGGACTCTATAAAATAACTGTTGACACGTTTGCTGCCGATGTCAACTTAAATTGCCAACAAATAATGCACACACGCTATATTCTCCTACGAGAATGTGTGCACAACAGCTGACACTCCTCTGTGCCTATGGAGGCAACAACAACAAAATATGAACATCCCACTGAAGCACTTATCGGAAGTAGATGTTGTAGGGTAATCTACACTAGGCCATGACTCATGTAGGGACAGTTTAATGGCCACTGCCTGTAACTTGTATCGATACAAGCAATTTGCACTTTCTTATGGAAGACCCGCTCCGGTCATAAATCCTTTTACAAACATCCAACTATAATTTTAGGCTACGCTACCGAAGGAATACAGAACTACGGGCAGTTTTTCATCGTGACGTCTCATTTTTATCGGATTTGTGCCTACAAACGAATCTACACGCTAAGATCCTGTCGGAGTTGTACGTTTTACACATCCTTCTGTCGGGGGCCCACCCTTCGATTACATTTTAATTCAAAAGGGGTACGAACGAGGTAAAAAAAAAAAACTTTCGCTACAAATTCTACAACAATAATAATACGGCTGTTGTGAACAGACCGACTTTAAATTGACTTAAGATATTCAACTTGTGAAAACTTTTGTGAATATTTACTGAAACTTGAAGACAATTTTCGTTCTTCAAGTTTCTTTCAATGCCAGACCTTGGGACTTCTTTGCTTTGTTGAAATAATAAAGAGTAAACCGGAGTACTTGGAGCAAACGTTCCCTGGGAAACTCATTGGAAGTTTTTCGATTTAAATCGACAGGCAGCCATTAGTTGTAAATCTTGAAAGTTTCGGAATAGTTTAATAATTCACACGGAGCCGGATTTGTTGTTGTCTGTAAAGAGCATCTTTCAGGATTATTTTCAAAGTGTATTTGGAAGAATCACTGGGGACCCTTAAGAAAAGCAGTGATTTTTCGATGTCTTTTAGTTAGTTTTACTTTTCTCCGTTGGGAATATTTGTTGGATGGTTTTATTTTTATTTTAGTGAGTGATTAAATAATAGAAGTAGATACGACACGTGTACAGATCAGGTTCAAATGTTAGTGTAATATCCCTCTTCTTGGTAAGGAATTTTGAAAAGATTCGGCAGTATGGATATATGATTGGAAGTTTGAAATCAATTTCTATAAATCGGAGACTTATCCTAACCAAGGCTTTGAGCGACAACCGCCTCAACTGGAAAATGTCCAAATAGCAAAATTCCACAGTCGAATATTCAAGAACAAAATTAGGGTCAGATAATTGAGAATTTTACTGGATCAATATCTGTCGTTTATTTTATAATAGGCTTCTTGATCCGAAGGCTGAGGTAATCTGTTGTCTAACTGAAATTAGACTTATGCTTACTTGCGGCTCCTGTGTCTGACATCCATCCATTTAAAAGATGAGGGTTCTCGCAAGGCAATATCACAAAGCATGCCTGGATATATCTAAGATACCCAAATCAGAATAGATTAACTACTTTTATGTGAATGATTTTCTTTATGCCAGGGCTGATGGAGAGCGGTAACTCTATGGTCTTGGTTTAATCTGAGTCTGAGATCACAATCTGACGCTATATTAGGATATGCTCATCCACGTTTAAGACCGACTATTTGAATTTAGAAAATTTTTACTGTTGTCGACAACGAAAACTTTTTTACAGAAGAAGATCACCATAAATGCATCTAGCATACACCTGTCAAATATAGGTTTTGACAGTTGGAAATGCATATCTGGTAACACTGTTTCAATATGTTGTTGCCCATGGACATGAAATGGGTTTTTGACTCGGATAACAGATTTATGTTCACGTAAGAAGAGTACGTCACATAATCCAAGATCGATTTGTGATTTTAGACCCCCTTTTAAAAGTATACATAAAATTGCGCTCGAACCGGCATATATCCATCAACATCTGATCGATAATAATTAGTTATTTTATACGTGCTCTATGACTCATGTTTTCCTTGACCAATAAGAAATATTTATTGAAGAAATCAACTGAGACGAAAGACTAATATCTGCATGAAAACAAAAATAAAGTCTGAGAATAGTTTTGCCTTTGCATGCATATAGAGTTCCGAAACAGAAAACGAGCAATAGTACCATATTGATTAAAAAGTCATAGCTCTGATATTTATGTTTAGTTCTATTCCTATTACAGGATAATAAATAAAGCGTAAAATTTTACTTCAAACCTCCGAAATTTGTTCCTGACGCCCATTGCTACGAATGATCAAAACCTCCTCTTCATTACGTAACAGAATCCTCTGCATATATTAAACTTGTTCATGTCTTCCTTATCCAATATCAATAGGAACTTATCTTGTTTTTGGAAAATGCTCTCCTCCAAATTACACCACCATAAGGAAAATGTCAGTTCCCAGTACCAGAGATGCTAAGAAACTAGAAATGCCGACTCCACAAAATTCCTGGTTCGGCTCCATTTGAATATTATCATTTCACGTTAGAAAAGTGAACAAATAAAGTGGAAAATAATTCACCTGGTAAAATTTTAAAACCCCCAGAGGAATGTGAAATGAAATTGTGTAAGGGCTGGACAGGAGGAACGATCCCGGGTGAAATGGGGATGGGCAAAAGATTCCAGGGAGTGATATATTACCGCTCCATCAGCTATTTACTCAACATTCGAGGCAACCACTTGCAGGTGATAAATTTTCAGGTAAAAGTTTTCTTTTGTACAAGGGGTAAACCGAAAAGTTTGGTTGAAATTATATCCCGGAGCCATTCAACCTGAAGCTTTCTATAACTTTGAATTGGATTTTTTTTTTGGTGGCACTCGTGTAACGTAATTTGCTTGGGTGGAGGTACAGAGCAAATCGGTTGCAAAGATTTATTATCTCAGCCAGTTTCTTCTCGCTGACTACAGATTGAAATTCAAAGGGCGTTTCATAGACTCACAGAATCAAGTTGAGGATAATAAAACGCGGGATTGGGTAATCTTTTCTGACATAAACTCTTCGATTTTATTTGCATTTGAAACAGTATTGCGGAAACTTTAAGTCGTCTTTGCCTCTGCTTTATAGTTGCTCATAGTTGATGGGGGTGGTAAGATGAGAAGCCACAGGAGAATCGGGAGTGCGGGCGTATGTTTTAAAATGTGTCCGATATTGGAATTCTTTTCGCGGATCCTTGAAACGAAAACAAACGGTTTGAGATGGCGGAAAGTATTTTCGATTTTCAACATGAAGGCGTTAGATTTGACTCAATTGTGCAGACAAATGAATGGAAGGATAAAGGAGATGAGAACTGTAGAAGAGAAGATAAATTGCCTCAAAGTGGAATGATGCGTTCGAACTTTTCCCACAGCAGAATTGGCATAGAGGTGATAACACTTTTCAATTGAAATTTCACCTTAGCGCGCCTTTGAAATTCATTTAAATTGACCGCGATTTTCTCTTAAGACACTATTGTACTTGCGCATTATCAACTTTGATTCCCATAGCAGGTTGAATCTCATTTGTTGGGGTTTCTTGGATGGATTTTTAGAGCAATCTAGTTTGAGGGTGGACTTTGTTTTTCCATTCAGTCTACTACCCTACATTTTAAATTAGTTTTCGGAAATTGTTTACATGTTTTAGTAATACAAATAAATTCTTCCTCTTGTTATTCTAGTTAAGAAGGAAACAAAAATTTATAGAACTGTCGGAATTTACGAGACACGTTCAAAAATTCTATGCGATCATATAGAAAACACAATTTCTTTTGAGTATAGATTACTTTTACTTTTCAGCAAAGTCTACGGCTACCTGTATGCCCTTACGTTAGCGATCTTCTAAAGCTATGAGCATAGCGATTATGGGAGCTTTTCGCAAAACATCCCCAAGTAGCAATGAAAGCGGTACTCAGGATATGGCGAGTATCACCAGAGATTGAGTGTGTGTATGGGAGAAATCTGGATCACGTTAAAGAGATCCTAGAACACGCGACGTCTAAACACAGAACCAGGGGGATCGAGATAACTGGAAGGTTTCACAAGACCCTTGTTAATCCTAGACTACAATCTCACACCAAGATGGATGATCTTCTCTTGGGAGGATCCATTGGCAGAAATTTAAAATCAACAAAGAATGAGATCGGTCGACATGCTACTCATGAAAGCTCAAAACAACTGTAACCAAAGATTTGTACCTAACAGTTTCGTTACTTAGGAGACCGTAGTGACAGAGCATTGCCTCTTTAGTAGGTATTAGAGGCACATGGGAGCCTTCAATGATTTTTGCACAAGCTTTCTGTACGGAGAGGCATTCTTATCGAATTCAATTCCTCCCAATTTGTCTATTATTGGTTGGCTCTGGGAGACCGTTGTTGACGTCTAAAACAAGTTTTTTAAGATTCAATATTATGCGTTGAGAACCTATATAGCGCTGCACACTCTTATCGAAGCTTGCATCGATTCCATGCTCTTATATCTATTAAACTATGATTCTTAGGAGGTCGAAGCTTTAACTGGATCTAAACTAAATTTGCCAAACCTAAAGTTGTGTACTTTTTCAAGATGGAAATTTAATTAGCCAATATACGAGTCTGTTTGACGAAAGTGGTCGATTGAGCAGATAAACCACTTTCTCGTACATACCTTTCTACAAGATAAATCCTCCTGTTCTCATTATAAGGCGAATCAGGACCGGCATTCTGACGTCAAACAATAATGTCTTATTATATTTAAAATTTTTCTAAAATTACACACACTAGTTTTTAATATCAATGCATTACATTTGGGGGGTTCCCCTTATATTGCTCTCTATCTTGGGAAGCCTTGAAATAATTATCTGTCTTAAAATAATTATTTCAGATTTAATAAGAAAACTTCTTGTCTTCGAGAAGATTGGAGCATTTCCAAGACAATAATTTCAATGCTATCAAAATCGGAAATAATTTCTCTAGGGAAGGGTATCTATCGGTATCAGATTGCATTCATAATTTACGTCATAAATTTAAATTTCCTCGTCCTTTTCCGAAGTATGTTAAATGCATTGTGGAAGAATGAAAAATGGTACAGCTCTGTTCGCTACGAGCTACAATACTCTTACTCTACACTCTATATCCATATATGATATAACAAATCTCATTTCAGTAGAAAATCCATGATGAAAATCATCTGACACTCTCCAATGTACTTTACATTTCTTATGGAAGGGACTCCAATGCATTTTCTCTGTAATATTTCCTCAATTTCTATGCCGTTTTGCAATTCAAAAGCAATATTATCCTGATGCATCCTTCAACATTCATTCGATTGACAAAACGTGTGAGATGCACATATCTAATTTGTACATCTCTTCAGCAGGCACTAATAGCATCCAAGATTCAATCTGGCAATCTCAAATGAACGATAACAATAGAGATTGATACTTCTGAAAATTGTCGGCCTCCTTGAGCTTAATTGGTTTCACATCGGCAGAAATCTGAAATGCCCATCAGGATTCTTCCTGTCTGGATAGCTTGTGTGTGTGTGTGTGTGTGTGTAGCGCAAATATATACTTTGGACATGTGTAGTATTATACTTGAATCTGTATTGTTCTATTTGTTCGCCTTAGTATCGATTTGTTTTGTATTCCCTGGGCATTTATTAGGTATGTATGAGGATCTAACTGAGAATGTTGCGACACAAAAGATCTGAAACCGAATGAAAATCTTCTGAATTTTTTTCGTTTTTCTTTTGTAAAGTAAATTTGAGGGAATCATGAGGATTTGAATGCTTGCTGAAGCATTTTAAAAGTATTATAAGCCATACGAAATATTTCCATCAATTTTGCTATGCCGTATGATTTCTGTGGTTCCAGGAAGTTATTATTTGTATCTCAAGAGTATGAGTTGCTCCAAAGAATATAAGATCTTATTAAAGGAATTTTCTGGGTACTGTAAGAACCACTTTAAAAATGAAACAGAATTATTATCCAACAAAACCAAGCAGACAGTTGCTACAGTTATTATGGCACGCGCCAATCTGAAGGAGCATTCGATGACTTCATAAGTCATGCGTGTATATTACAAACAAATACGAAAACTGAACAGGTACAACATTTTTCCTGAAAATACATCCTAATTCCACCTCACATCACAGAATATTTTCTTAAGATTCAACAATTTGCGATATCTGGAAGTGCTTTTTGAATTCAGTCGTACATTTATTTTGAAATACACGCGTAGGTACTTCTCTGTATTTCTATGGAAGCGTGTTTAAACATTCTTAAGATACGCATATAACATGTATTTCATTCACTTACACTACGCGGTATTGTTTTCCACCAAGTTGTGAATAGTTTTTCTCTGGTGGAACTCTACGGTGTCCAACAAATTCTGTAAGAATTTATACACATCTCCTTGGTGTATCTCACTATAGAAGATAGTAAATATACATCCGCCAAGGAAGATGTTCACTAAGCTCGCATATAAACTTTAAAATAATAAAAAAGAAATAGAACAAATCTGTGTTCAATTATACTAAAACAGAGAAAATAATAAATAAAAAAATAAAGAAAATAATAAAAAAAAATTATTCGGACAGGACGCGGACTGACTGACTCAATGGGGATGAATTGATATTAACAAAATTAAATTAAAAATTAAGAAATTAAATAAATCATATCATTTCATTTATGTTGATTGACTGATCTAAAAGTATGTCGCGAGATAAACAATAAAGTGCTCTCATTTCTGTTGAATTGTAATTGTCGCTTTTTATAAGTATACATATTAAAAATAACTTAGTATATTATTTTTGAACTAATGCGAGAAGAAACAATAGCTATCCCCTTATGAAAACTTCTTCCCCTTAGAATTTCATGGGAAAAGTTACAGTTTTTTTTGGCTTGCTGTAGGTACCTTTTAGATTTGCTCAGAATTTAAATCTTATACTCCCTTGAAACTAGCTAGTATTATTAATCTTATCTAATCCTCTTTAGTTTCTAATCTACGGTTGTGTACCTTTAATTTATTGAGTCGCAAAAAATACTTAAACCGGGAAGCTATGATATTTTATATGACGTCCATATCGCTGCACCTAAATTGTTTTTGGATGAAGTGCGCAAAGGAACAAAAGTTAAGTTAAATGTTAAGGATTATACCGTCCCCTTAGAATTCCATGGGTATAACCGGTTCAATTATATATTGTCCTCGCAAACAAGTTTGATTAACAAATGTAAATTTATTTTCAAAACCACAGAAAATTCTAACATTTACGAATCTGAACCCTATTTTAAAATCTCAGTAGTTTGGTTTAAAGTTGAAAAGTAATTTTTGGATTACAATAAGGAATTATTGGTTTACTATTATCAATTTCTACTGGACTTATTACATTTTGGTGCTGAAAACTGAATTTTTGCATCACATTATGGAATTGGATCAGTTATACTATAAACAAATAAACAAAAAGGTTTTGGTCGAGCTGACGGCTTCCGAAGTGGTGTAGCCATATCATTGAGCCGCAACGTGTTTTACACAAATTCTAGCATTTATTCCTATACAGAAAATCTACTCCTGGTGTTGGATTTTCTGCTCTTCCAACTGGATATTCATTCTTAATTTGCTTAGAATTGTATCGCCGGTGACACTTCGAATCAAGACTGTGGACTTCTAAAGATTTTCTCTGACGATCAATCTAGATAGGACGAATGCAGTATAGAAACGGTGGCAACACAATAAAACTACATAGTTTGTGGTTCAACAATCTTTTGGCTGTGGTACTCCCCCAATAACTCCAAAATGAACGCCTGGAGTGAAGCCTGTTGAACCAGGGGGATAAAATAGATTCGTAAATTGTTTCACTGTCAAAGTAAGTATCCCAGAAGCAGTTGAATTCACTGTGCTAGTAAATGAGGAAGAACAAGTCGGATAAATGGACTCATCAAAGATTCGATTCACAACTTCAACTTCTTCACTAGTTTCACAGCCATCCCCGAGAGCTCCACCTCAAAAATCCCTTTGCTCAGCTTTTAATTTTGAATTCTGGTCATTAAATCCAGTGTGAGAGTCTTCGTTTGCTCTTGAAACTCCTTAAAATACCCGCCTCAAAAATAAGATAACTAAATAAGTCCCTTAAATAACACAATATGATGGTTTCGGTTATTTAGATTTGGAGGAAGATCATTAATAAAGATGATGAATAATAGAGGACTAAGAATAGATCCCTGTGGGATCCCAGTTAAAATCGGAAAAAAATTAGAACAACCGAGTTAGAAGAAACCCTAATGACTATGATAATTCTAGACGCTACTCAACGAAGATTCCGACGATTAAGACATTACACTATGAAAGTAAAATAATTATCTTAATCTTAACCTTAAAAGGTATGGAAATGTCGAGTATTATAAATTCCCATAAAAAAAAATTCTTCTCATGGGGAACACATACTTGGATACATCTCCCATTTTTAATCTCTGCTTTATAAGTGCATCATGGTCATAAAACTGGTTCATGGTAAAATGAGAATTTCTGAAGCGGTTGAAGTCCATTAAAACTC